>OMLF01026528.1:13426-25812 GCA_900302615.1 Holocentrus rufus | reverse complement strand
CACGCGCACACACACACACACACACACACACACACACACACACACACACACACACATGCATGCACACACACAGAGCTGGTAGATGAATGGTTTAAGGCAGGCAGAGGGAGAGGTTTTCCACATGGAGGATTTTGCACAATGGATCTGTGGTCACTCTCTATCACACACACACACAGAATATGTGAACACTCATAACACACACAAGCGCACATATAAACAAATTCACATGCACATGCACTCACACACAGGCAATATATCCACACACACACGCGACACACACACACACACACCACAACCTGGGCTGACAGTGTGTGCAGGTTCTGCTGGGTGATGAATGAAGCAATATTTCTGTCTAAAGCAGCATCCCACCCCAGATGGTGATATAGACAGAGAAATACTATACATTACACACACACACACACACACACACACACACACACACACACACACACACAGTAATGCTATTACCCAAGTAAGTCATCCATCCAGCTGTTGTTTGTGACTGTATTTTCTGTTGCTTGGTCATTACTGTTTAGAGACCCTATAAGACTGTGCATGAATGAATTTGCATCGTTTGGTTCAGACACCGGTGCTGTTTCTGGTTCTGATGTAAATATATTATCAGCGAAAAGATCCCTCTGAACTGAAGCAGAAGCAACAGATGACATATCCAAACCAAGCAAATCACTCTGTGCACTGGAATCGGCTTGACCGCATGGTTGCACTGCTAAAACATCTGCGCTTCTTGAGGTGTCACTAATCCCAAAGATATCATCAGGAAAAATAGACGACTCATGGTTTGCAGAAGCAGCAGGTGCACCTTCGTCAAAAACATTAACACTAGGTGTCTCTGAGCTGAATATATCCATCACAAAGTCAGTGTCCTGTTCTTTGATCTGGGTGTTTGCGCTGAAATCGAATGGATTTGGGCTTTGATTCTCAACTTGTTTCACGGGTGCTGGCTCAAGGACAGTGAGCTGATCTGCGATGCCAAGTATCTCTCGATTTTCAGCTGATATCGGCTGGGAGTCAAGCATGGAAAAGGTTTCAGCAGAGACATCTGCGGAAAAAATGTCGTGGCTCAATGAAGATGCAAATGTTGTATCACCAGAGGCGTCCACAGAATTCTCCTGAAAGTTGGATGGACCAAAAAGAGTTGAAGAATCTTGAGGAGTCTCATGTTTTAGATCTAAAAGTGATCCATCACAAAGGTCTCCTCCTCCTAATTCTGATGCTTTAAGCATTTCATTTGGCTGGTGGACAGAGATATCTGTATCTCTTTGAGAGATCAACGTCTCAACAGGGGCAGAACTGCTGTCTCCAAAAATGTTGTCCTTAAATGCATCACCCAAAGTTTCATCATCACCAGTTTTTATATGATTGATTGACTCTTCAGATGTTTGGTTCACTGATTGCACAGCAACGTAATGATCTACAGCATCAGCCGTGCCAGTATCAATGAGAGCCAGACCTTTACCTTCACTGTTTTGTAGATTTGATTCTTGATCAGCAGATGGAGTGATGTCAATTTGTGGTGAAGCTGTTAAACTTGGTTCGACAACAGGTAGGTTATCACCTGCAGTTTCACCAAATGATGAACTGAGCAGGCTGAATGACTCCATAGTTTTGCTTTCATTTCTATTCAGTGTGTTGGGGTCAGCAGAATGAAAGTTGTCCTTTGCACTGCTTTGAGCCTCTTGTTCTGGAGGTGGGACTGTTTCTTCATCCTTTAACCCCTCTGTGGTTTTGCCCTCAGCTTGAACATGCGTCGCGTCGTTTCTCTCCTCTTGCACAGCTGATCTCTTGGTGTCTTCAGTCTTCTCTGATGATGACAGAAACAGTTTCCCTAAGAGTCCACTGGGTTTGATCTCTGGTTTCTTGTCCTCCTTCAGTTCAGCCTTGTTTGTTTTTTCATTGCCACTTGATGTAAAGAGCTTTGAGAAAGGACTCTTTCCTTTGGACCAGGATCCCAATTTGGCCTTTGCCCTGTCAGTCTGTTTACCAGAACTCTTTAGAGAATTCGATCTTTCGGTGTCCTTCTTCTGGCTCGTGTCGTTTTCCTCCTCTTTTACCGTATCACTCTTTTCAATCTGATTTTTGTTTCCTTCAAGACTGCCCTCTTCCTCGGTCATATGTTCTGCCTGACTTTGCCTTGTATGTTGATTTTCTGAATCATATTGATTAACTGAATTTGTTGGTATAACATCAGGTTTCTTGGACAGGTCTTGGTGAGTTGGTATTTCCTGAATCAAATCACTTTCCTTCACAGTTTGTAAATCATCACATTTAGAGTTCCCTGAGAGCTCATTTAGAGGTGTGACATTGCTTTTGTCACCAGTCTGCGGGGTCTCATGACTGATCTCTTTGACATGCTCTGGATTTGATGTATTTGTTTGTCCGTTGCATCTGTATTCACTGATCTTAGGCGCTACCTCACTTTTGATCTCTTCTTCCTTGAACTCAGAGGACAAATGCTCTGGGTCATTTTTTTGGCTGATATCTTTCACTTGGTTAGATCTGTTCTCTGGGTGCTGTTCGCCTTGATCTGAGTGCTGCTTCCTGTGCTCTTCATTTTCTGCTTCCAAACTCAGCTCAGATGACAGCGGGATATCTTTAACATCAACCTCTGAAGCAAATCGAACAGTCTTGCTCGCTTTACTCACAGGAGCTCCCTTCCAATTAGATGTTGAATTATAGCTCTTTATTGCTGCAGGTGGCTGTTTTGGGATAGTAGCACTCTTTTCTAAGCAGGGTGAAGAAAAATCACCTGCCGCTGGAGAGTCTGTTGTTTTGGTTGAAGCCCTCCCGGCATTTATTTTCTTTGGAGACAATTTCTCAGCTGAGTTACAGTCTTTTGTTTTTGCTTCTTCCTTGAGCCCTGAAAGGAAGGGGCTGGAAACTCTGTTCACTCTCTCTACTTTCTTCTCTTCTCCTTCACTGATCTTTAATTGGGTCTTGTCAGTGTGATGATGCCCTGAAATGCTCATATTAAATTTAGCAGCTTTGTCTACGACAGATATCTTATTTTTCTGGGCCGATGTGTTTGTTTGCTGTGCTGCGCTAGTCCCTGTATTCTTTTTCTGTGGTGGCCAGCTCATTTTCAGTTTGCCCCTAACATCAGAACCAGTATTTAATGTCAGCTCTTTTGAAGATGACTTTGCATCTAACACACCAGCAGAGGACTCTCCTGAGCCACCAAGACTGTTTAAGGTGCCCTTGGTCATTTTGGGGGTCAGTTTGACATCCGGCACGTCCATTTCTTCATTTTTCTGAAGCCAACGATCTTTATGCTGTTTGTGCCCAAATCCCTCATCATAATTTCCTTTTCTTTTAAAAAGTTGCTGGTAGTGAAAGATGCAGTAGAATTCTCCATAAAGAGATGAATAGTTGTGAATGCTGAAAAAAAGTGTTTTGTGATATTGAACAATTTTAAATTGTATTGTTTTGTTTAATTTGTCATTTGATTTGTCATTCAGTATAGATCAGCAACTGTGAGTGATTTTAATGCACTGCAGATTGGACAAAACATATGTAGAATAGAATTAGAATTTGTCAAAGTCCTTAGCTTTGTCATAAATTCGAGTTTTGAAAAAGGTGAATATTCGAACAGATATTGATTTTTATTATAGGCCTTGTAAATGTTGAGAAATCTCACCTGAGCTTCTTCTCACAGTGTTTACAGGAGAAACAGTTCTTGTGCAGGATCGCTTTGTCGGCCACCATTTTTTCCATGGGGTAGACAGGTGTCAAACAGGCAGAACATATTTCCTTGGCAGGTGACTGGAACTATGATGATGACAATACATTTTATTCAGTTTTTGGGTCTTTAAAAGTAGTAGAGTAGAATTTTTCAGTCACTGACCAATAACATGTAATAACAACACTTTCACAGATGTTTAGTACCCATGTGAACTGCTTCTTGTCGGTTATTTATCTGCACCTCTAGCAGTTCATCTTCTATTGGAAGGTTTTTTTTTGTTTGTTTATTTGTTACTTTGTTTCCAGATGTGAAGAACTGAAATGACAGAGTAGAATATTGGGGATTCTAACTGCATCAAAGGGACCACTGGTCATTTAAAACAATATAATTCAGAAGGCAGCAGAATATGATAGAAGAGACACCACTGCATGTACATGCTTGTGCATTCATGGCTGTACCATCGTGCCACAGTCTTCTAGTGTCAGCCACCTATTAGTTTTGCTGCATCTTCTCAATAAATGCATGAGCACGAGCAAGTGGCAGTGTCTCTTCTATTGTTGTGCTGTATTACCATCTGAATAATGATAGATTTTTTACAATATCTGGCGATCCTCTTTAATTAAGCAAAAATGGCATCACAATAATGGACAATTAAATAATATAAGTAATATGGACAATATTAATAACAATATAACCTGTAAACTGTTCCCTTTATGAGTGAATGCTTGCAGTTGATTAAGTTGCAAGGTGACACCAGATGTTTTCTTGCAGGGTTATAATCTCCAAGATTATTGTTGTGGTGACTGTTGCAATGTTTTTCTACTGTGCTTTCCAGAGAGCACTTTCCCACATTGTTACCAACACTTTGACATCACAAGATTTACAGCTGCATTCACACCTCCAAACCAACAAGCCTGGACTGTTGTGAGACTAATGAAGCAACTACAGCCAGTTGCTGATAATGCAACGCCAGAATTTCACCCAGTCCCTTAGACCAGCTGTTTTCAAACTTTTTCATGCTCTGAGCTCCATAATTGACTTTGATTAAACTGCCCACCCCCATTTGAAGTGATTTTGCCCTGATATGAAAATATATTTTGGTTTGTGGTAAGTATTGTGTTGCTAAGTGATGAGACTAAAACATGATATTAAAATAATCACTTTTAGAATTGGAAACATTTCCACTTAATTAAACTATAGTTAAATACTAAATTCCTCATTTTGCTGAGGACCCTCTGGAAGCCCCTCGAGGCCTCCTGGGGGGCCCTGCACCCCACTTTCAAAACCACTGCCTTAGATCAAATGGATCTTATAATAGTCTTATAATAGACAACAGCAGTCATTGTGAGGTGCTGCATGAAGATTTTCAGTCTGTCTGAATCATACTAAAAGTTTAAATTTGTGGAATAATAATGAGGAACCAATGTAAATAAATAAATAATAAATTAAAAAAAATTTCTCTCAGTCAGGTCTTTAAATCTGTCATTTATTTGACCATTTACACAATAGAACATATCAACTATTGTTTAACTTTAATAAAAGCACTTAACATTTTACCATGTGGTTACAGTATAAAATTCATAAGACAAATCTTTTTCTTTATTAAAAGTCAACATTGTTATGATTTCATGAGATCAATTTTTCTTATGACAAAACTAACAAAACTTTTTCACTGAAAACACAATGTGAAATACATAAAAGGAATAATTTGTCATCTAAAATATATGGAAAAGTGGCATTTTAGTGCTTTTCTGGTGGTTGGCTAAATGTTACAAACACTGTCCCCTCTTCCTTAGCGTTGCCCAACACATTTTCTACAAAAGGGCGACCAGATTTTCGCATCAAGGGGGATGTCATTACTTCATATCTGGTTGGACTGCCAACTACTTCAAACAACGCAGATGTTTTGCTCTCAGACTGCTTGGTGACGAATGTTGAAGTCTTGGAAGAAACAAATATGTTGCCAAAGCCATCTGTCTCTTCATATGTTTCACTGACAGTCTTTGTGCCAATTATTCCTGCAGGAGTCTCTGGAACAGTTTTCACCTCGAGTACACTGACTTTGCGTTGTGCAGGATTGTGAAAATTGTTGGAGGACTCAGCAGTTGCAGACACCTGGCTTTGATGACTGTTTGCACCATGGCAACTCTGAGAATTCCCCTCTGCGTCCGGCTTGAACGTCGTCATGGGTGATCTTGGTTGTTCTGTAGGCTTTCTGGCAGCAGAGTGAATGGAGATGAATGATGGGGAGGATTGGGAACTGCTCTGTCTGATAAGTGGTTTGCTGTGCGCTTGTCTGGCGGTACCCTCTATTTGTTTTGAAGGACTTGAAGCTGAAACTTCTTTCACATTCCCTTCAGTTGTCTCTTTGATTTGATCTGGTTTGGCCTTGCTCGACACAATACTGATTTTCCTGATGTTGTTGGCAGGGTGACAGCTTTGCTCAGATTTCAAAGATTCGTCAAACAGTCCTGACAACCCTGCAATGTCAGCCTCAGATTTCAGATTGGAGACAGAGTACAAAGCCTTTTTAATTGCCTCTTCAATGTCAAGGAGTTTAGCTAAAGTCTGTTCCTTCAGATTCATTATTTCCTTGCTTGCCTTTTCCAGATCTTCAAATGCCGTGTCAACTGAGGAGATGCTTTCTAGATCATCGTCCCGTGTCTCTACTTCAACCTTCTTTTCCCCTTTTTTATTACTTTGCTTAGCGTTTCTACTTGGTGTAACTATCCAAGCAGGGACATTTTCAAATAATGTCTTCAAGGAGCTAACATCTACATCGCTGGTCTCCCCCTCTATCTCTTGTACTTGAGACAGGATTACCTTGAGTTCCTCTCGCTTCCGTAAATTTTCAAAAATCTCCATGGCTGCCTTCACGTTTCCTTTCATGATCTCCTCCTTGTGGACAGAGAGCCTCTGTCGTCGCTCCTCATCCGTCTCCTTCGCTTTCTTCTTTCTGAGAACAACTTTATCCTCTGTTTTTTGTTCTTCATTGTGGTCTTTTTGACGCATGGGACATGCATCAACTGGAATGTTGGTCGCTGACTTTTGCAATTCATTGTTGGTGTGTTGTTTTCTGGGAGCATTGGGGTTTGATTTCTGTTGTGCAGGGATTGTGTTGATTTGTTTTTGCTGACTAACCTCTTCATTTACTACTTTTACCTTCTTGGACAAAACAGGCACTGTTTTGTTCACACTTTCCCGTGTCTCAAAGTTCTGTAGAGCAGCCTTCAGGCTCAGGTTCATTTCATGTTTAGCTTCTTCTGCATGGTTCTGAATACACATCTGTATCTCCTCAGCTGCGTTAATTTTCTTTATCACATTTCTATCCATTCCCTTTTCAGTGCAGTTTGAGGTGATAACTTTCCTATCAGCTTGAGTGTCATTGGTATCCCTAGTGTTATTTGAGCTTTGCATTGCCCCATCAGTCGATTTTTGATGCTGTGGTTCACGTAAGGTCTCTTTGTGTTCTCTACTTATTTTGCTATGACTTTTGTTTTCTTGTGGTTTCTGTGAAGACAAACTGGGAGACTGTTTGCTTTGTTTCAATTTTGGAGGAATCACAGGGCTTTTTACACTTTCTTTGATAGGGCAAGGGACTTCAGAAGCAGGATGCAGCAGAGTTTTCTGTTCATCAACAACTGCTGGATTTGTCCATTGTGGCTTGGGTGGTAAAGCTGGCTTCTGGTCCTGTGGTTTCTCACTTGTCTTTTGAGGGAGTGGAGGTGGTCTTACACCTTCAGAAGTGGTTGACTTAGAGTTTCCATTTGCAATTGCTACAGGGCTGGGTGTTGAATTCTGTGTTGTAATTGATGGGGGTTCTTCACAAGTTACTGAAATCGAAGGAGACAATTCAGTGTCAGATGGAGGCATAGATACCACAACACACTGCTTGTGAACAGTCTTGCCTCTCCCTGAACAAGATCTGCCTGAATTCCTGTATATCATTGCAGCTTTAAAGTCTCCTCTGGATACATTTACACTAGACTTCTCAAGAGATTGCAGAGCCAGCTGCATGTTACCTCTTACAATATCCTCTTTATCGAGGATCTTTTGCTCTGTCGCTGCATTCTGCAGAGACCTAATTGCTGCCTTCACATCTCCTCTGATAACTTCTTCTTCTGTCTCATCCTCTGTTGTCTTAACATTACACTCAGAGTTTACAAAAGGTGGCAGTGAGTCTGGTGCACAATTATTGACTATAACTGCACTTCGTGACATTTCACCCTGTTGGCAAGCTTCATAGGTAACATGGCTTTCCTGATCTTTCACTGCATCACTGACCTTTGGATAAGTCGTGATTTGCTGGCATCTGGAGGAAGATGAAGATGTAGACTGAGTCACTGTTGTTTCCTCTTGTGCTGAGACATTCAGGTTATATATTTTTCCTGGAACAATGACTTCACGCTCCACGTTCATGCTTTGGATCTTCGCCATTTCAAGGGACTTTTTGGCTGCTTTCACATCTCCAGATATAATTTCTTCTTTTTGTGCCTGGTTTCCCTCTGTTTCAGGCCCTTGTGCCGACAAGTCCATGTCATAGATAGTTCCAGGTTTGATGGCCTCACGCTCCACATGCATGCTCTGCTGCTTTGCACGTTCTAATGACTGCATTGTTGCCTTGATGTCACCAGCCACCACCTCCTCTTTTTCTACCATGATAGGTTGCCTTACTGCAAGCTGTTGCTTGGCTGAGGAAATATCCCCACGGATTATTTCTTCTTTAGGGACACAGCTTTCAACATTGAAAGAGCACTCTGATGCAAAAACCTTTTTGGTGTTCTTGACATCCCCTGGTAAGACATCAGAAATGGTTCGCTCCACCTGCTCTTTTTGCTGATAGAGACTTCTCTTTGCTTCTTTCACGTCTCCCTGGACTATTTCAGTGTGGTCCTGACTGTGGACATCTTCATCTCCTGATGCCTGAAGACCTTTCAGGTATTGTAGATCTCCTTTTTCAATGCAACTTTTATACAAGTTCACATTCCCCTTTTCATTTTCATCTATTCTGCAGGAGGACACAGTACTCTGGTTACTGGCAGTGGCTAAAAGATTTCCAATAGCAGACTTAACATCTCCCCGTTCAATGTCTTGACTCTCAGTTTTGGTTGCACAATGGCAGATGAGTGAGTACACTGACATCTCAGCTTGTCCCCCTGCAGACTCTTGCATTATGATTCCCCTTTTCAAATGCTTACGTTGAACAAGCAGGCTATCAATTGTTTGAACAATATTTTGTACTCTTTGATCCCTGTCTAGGCTGATGGGTGATGTTGACGGATGGACCGGGAGTTCTACTACTGTGGTGTTTATTTTACCCTCCTCCACCTCTCTAAGGAGAGTAATCTGGGGCTTCAGGGTTGGTTTGCGTAATAGTTGTAACATGATGTTATGAATGTTGCCCTCAGTAACCTCCTCATTCTGGATTTGCACTCCTTCTTGGCTGTCAAGCTGATATTTTGCCATGTTAACATTCTTAATCTCATTTGCTTCTATTATAATGCCGCTTGAGTGAATAAAAGCCTGTTGGTGTAGCTGGGCCAGAGTGTCGGCGACACTGTTGACAGTGATTTTGTCCAGTGGTGTGGTTTCGAACAGCCAGGTAGTACTCTTCACATCAGCTTTTGGTATCTCCTCCTCAGCACCTTGCACTGAGGCATCATCTGGCTCTTTGATCTTGTCGAGTGGCTGTGATTCAAACAGCCAAGTGCAGCGTTTCACGTCCCCTTTCTGGGTGTCTTCCCTATGGACAGTATTTACCGTTCCTTGCTCCTGAGGTTCCCCTTTCAGACTGTCAATGGACTGGTTCTCAAAGAGCCAGGTGGAGGTCCGGACATCACCTTGCTGGACATCAGTGACACTAACCATTCTCACATACTTCTTGTGTGCCTGATCAGATTCAAACATCTGTTTATTCAGCTGAACATTACAGCTTCCAAAGTCCTCTACAACCCTGACAGAGGGCTCTTCTTGGCTGACGAAGGAGTCCAGTGGTTGTGTCTCAAACTTCCATCTGGCTGATTTGACATCCCCTTTCTTGATGTCTTCTTGAGTGACAGCTCGGATCACATAAACCTCATTTTCTGCCTTGATGGCATCAAGGGGCTTTGTTTCAAACATCCACCTAGCTCCCTTCACATTGCCAGTCATCACCTCCTCTTTCTTCACAGTGGTTACCTCATGAAACTGTCCCTCCTTGTCTCTGATGGCATACAGCGGCTGGGACTCAAACATCATGGTGCTTGACTTCACGTCAACATTGGTCACAGGTTTTTCCACACAGACTAACTCCTGTTCAAGAGGTTGATCATGGATCTTGTCAAGTGAGAAGGTTTCAAATATGAACTTCTTGTTGTGGACATCTCCGCCCTCAACATCACTGACTCTGTGCATGGTTGCGTCGTCACTGTCCTTATCATTGATCATGTTCATGGGACAGTTTTCAAACAGCCAAGTGAATTTATGAACCGATCCCTTCTGAATGTGTTCTTCTTGGTTCTGTTCATCAGACGCTGTCACCATTTCTAAGCCTATTTCATCGAGGGACTGCGATTCAAAAAGTTCTTTGACCCGTGAGACATCTCCTGACTGGACGTCTACCTGGCTGACATATCTCACATCCTGTTCTGCATTTGAATCTTTTCTTATTCTATCCAAAGTCTCTGTCTCAAACAGATGCTTGACTGTTTGGACACCAACCTCTGATTTAACAGAATCCTGTATGGTGCTGCATAACTTCAGATTATGCTCCTCACTATCTTTAATGGTGTCCAGAGGCTGCGATTCAAAAAGCCAAGTGAAGGACTTGACGTTGGTTTTTTCAATGGCTTCTTTATCTTGCACTTTCTCAGATTTGTCGTACAAAATATCCATGGGTTGTGTCTCAAATAACCACTTGCAGGTCTTGACATCGCCTTTATGAGACTCCTCCTGTTCTGCAGAAGACTTCTGCTCTATCTGGTTGAACTTGGAATGGATCCCGTCTATTGTCTGGGTCTCAAAGAGCCACTTTGCCGTCTTGACATCACCCATTGTATCCTCCTGTCTGGTGATGCCTTTGATTACTTCAACATTTCCCTCTCCCTCTGCAAATTGGTCAAAAGGCTTGGTCTCAAACATCCACCTGTAGTTTTGGACATTCCCCTTGATGAATTCCTCTCGGCTGACTGTTGTGACCTTATGGAGGTTTCCAGAACTGTCCTTTATAGCATATAAAGGAGTTGTCTCAAACAGGGCTTTGTTGCCTTTCACATTTCCTCCTGTGATATCACTTTCCTTCCTTTCATCAATCTCCTCATCAGAGAGAGAAATTTTGCTCAGAGGGATTGTTTCGAAAAGATTTTTGAACGACTTAACATCGCCTTTTTCAATATCTTGTTCTCTGAATGAGGAGCTTGTTTTCATTTTGTAGTTCTCAAATATTTGCTTTTTGCCTTTTACTTCTCCTTGCTCCTCAGCTGCAAGGGTTATTTTCTTCAAACGTCCAACTTCATAGCTATCATTAAGGGTCTCAATGGGTTGAGTTTCAAACAGCCACAGGGAAGTCTTGACATCCCCCCCGAGTATTTCTTCCTTTTCTAAAGCACTTTCTGTGGCATCTCCTTTCAGTGCTGCCAAGGGTTGTGTTTCAAAGAGCTTCCTTTTGTTCACAACATCAGCCTCTCCTGTGTAGTCATCCACAGTTGCTTCAAACCTGTGCACTTCCATGCCCTCTTGTATTGTGTTAAATGGCTGAGTTTCAAACATCCACCTCTTTCTCTCCACTCCACCTTTCTGTCCCTCTTCCAGTGATATACCACGAAGAATTTTCACTCCATCAGTTCCCTTGTTGATGATGTCCAAAGGCTGGGTCTCAAACAGCCAGCGTGCAGTGCTGATGTTGCTGCTCTTGATCTCCTCTCTGCAGATGGACTTAATTTCATGGATATTGCCACTATTGTCTCTGATGGCGCAGCAAGGCTCAGCCTGGAAGAGTTTCACCGTCTTCTGGACATCTCCCTTCTGCTCCTGGAGCTCAGACTTAAGTTTCAGGAAGTTGCAGTCTTCGATGGAGTTGCAGCGCCCTAAGTCGCTCAGTGGTCTAGACTCGAAAAGCAGCCGAGTCCCTCGGACATCTCCTGTCTGGATTGGTTCTTTCAGCACTGCTTCAACCAGTTCGCCTTCCTCTCTTTTTAGTTTGTTTAGGGAATCTAAGGGCTGGGTCTCAAACAACCACGTTGATGTTCGGACATCCCCTCTAACAGAGGTTTGCCTCTCAGCAAATGAACTTTGTTGGGAACTCTCAATGTGCTCAAACATGGAGGACGTGCTTCTGACATCTCCGCCTTTTAAGTCCTCCTCATCCAACAACTTCTTGGTTGCATGGGGATCTCCGATATTGTCCAGAGTCCAGTTCTCAAAGATCCACCTCATGGACTGCACTTCACCCTGATAAGCTGCATCTGCTGCCTGTGTGGTTTCTGACTGTACAGCCTCCAGTAGCTCATCATCCACAACATCATCGAGATTTGCCCGCAGGTCTGGGTGAATGTGTTTAAAGAGCCTCTTCAGCTCACTCTTCTGCCTTTGTTGGTAAAACGCTGAGAAGGTTTCTTTGGGTGGAGGCAAAGGGAGGCTGCCTAATGACGAAGGCCCTTCATAGTCGAGGGGTCTGGGTGGGACTTGGGGAGGTGGGGGGAGTGGCAGG
>OMLF01026528.1:2769-13406 GCA_900302615.1 Holocentrus rufus | reverse complement strand
CAGGTCTTCTTCATCATGAGATGGTTCTGAAACTGTGATTTTTCTGGTTACATCAGCCATCTTGAAATGAAAAACAGAGATGCGAGTGATATTGTCAGTATTCAGTTAACAAAAACAGTATTAGTTAAGTTAAATAAAAATGTTAGATTGCCATGCATTTAGCAAGTGAAGCCATACTTTACCTTCTTCTGTGCTCGCTTGATGTTTTTCACAGCAAACCATCGTCTATCACACCAGGGTTAGCAAAACACTTCATAACCGTTAGTAGCACACATTGCACAAATATGTACTCTATACCTATCCATGAAGCGTGTGACTGGGAAAGGAGTTTATTTTAACTACTAATTTACCATCTAAATAAGTATACAGTAGTTAGATATTTTTTTATGATCCTCTGAAATAGTGATACCTGAAGTTATGCAAACAAATTCAAAACCTTAGTATTGACTGTTATTTTCCACCATCCATGATCCCGTCATATTTAGAGCTGAACTTTTTAACTATTTAAATGTATAATGTAGCTTATTTCATTCAGAAAGCTTGTTTAAGTGCCTCAAATTAGTCCTTTAATGAATCAGTAGAATTTATTTTTGGTTGATTGTAATTAAACCGAGTTTGCAGAGAAGGAGTGTTGAGTCTCTGCCTTGCTTTGGGAAAAAAAAAAAACAACAACAACATATCTGAATGTGTCAGATATGGAATTCTGTCTAAATGTGAATTTTACTGTATGTTGTTTCTAATGTTGTAGGTCAACAAATACAAAAGTTTACTAAGTCTTCAGTTGTACAAGCAAAATGAAAGAGTTAGATAAACAACACACAACTAAACAGCACCCACACATTTGTTTTAGAGATGGTAATTAAACTATATGCAGTACCTTAATGTTTTTAGCCTTTTGCCCCGGTGTTCCAATGAATTCCTGTTGAAAAACATAATGAATAAGATGTGAGTTAGATCACAGCATTCATAAAAATGTATCAAATAAATTCATGACTTATTTAATTACTATTGCACTATATAGATTTATAGAATGCAGATTTATACTAAAAATGTGGAGTAGCTCATGTGCCTGAGAATAGTGGTCATTCCCCAGTCTGGGCCCTTGACCCCGGGGTGTGGGGAGGAATGGGAGGCATTTCAGGAACTCACTGGTTGTGTTGAGCCTCCTGTTGAGTCTGTTGCTGCCACTTTTGACAGGTAGAGAGCTGATCTGTCTCTTACTGAGGCGGATGTGGATATCCTGTTTCGGCCTTGTCTTAGTGGGGTCTCTCCTTTAGTCAGGCGTGGGGTCTTTTTGTCATCTGTAATAGAGTGGATAAAATAATTAATACATCTTGGCCTTTATCAAATGCTTCTCAGTGAAAGGAATCTGCACAGTAAAAACTGCCTGAAATTAAATAATGTTTTTGGTGGTATCAGTACACACACTGGTGCTGGTTTGCACAGCAGTGACTGGAATGTGCTTTGACACACATTTGTAATTGTGGGACTCAGATGTTCCTGTATCTCAGGGTCTGCACAGCACAGCAGAGTGTTTCTGGCGTCAACAGCAACAAGTTTAACGATAACAGTGTGTGTGTGTGTATTTATAGTGATGTTGGAATGTGTCTTATCAGTTTATTATTGTCACTTAACTTGTGGAAACTATGTCTGCAGGATGACCTATATGGCACCCAAACTGAGTGGATAAAACAAGCCAGTGAAAATAAAGACGACGGATTGTGCTTAACGATCATCACTGTAACAAACAAGGCATTTGGTGGAGGCTTTGATCCCCGTGGCTGACAAGACAAATAAGCCCACACAGCCTGCCAGTTGCCTGAGATCCTCAGCAAACAGCATGCCATCGACTGACCATGACACCCAAGAAGAGAGAGGGAAAAAAAACAAAAAAAAAAGAAAAAAAGAAAAAAGAAAACAACAGCAACTGCTAGCTCAGCTGGAGTGACCCGGATTGTTTGCACATTGTTTGTGTGAGCTCTCTGCCATCAAGCCATCAACACCTGACCAAAGGAATGCAACTGCCTGACCCCGTGGAAAACATAAAAATGATCTCAGCTGGTTAAAAGTGGGCGTGCACAAAATAACCTGCAGCTGAATTTCAGTGCATTGATGAGTGATAATGCTGCAATGGAAAAACAGCAACCTTCCTCTGCACATACTGAAAACAGCAGATCAGTGTGGATTTTTTTAGATTGCACATTTGGTCGAAATTACAACAAATTCAATACATATTTTTAACCATAGCTAAATAACAATTTAACACCATGAAATCTAGTGTGTGTGGGAATATTTCAATCTTGTCATGAGATTCAAAACAGCAGAGATGAAGCCCCGGGTCAGCAGCTCAGTGTGTTGCATAGGCCAACCAGCTGTAACTAATGCCCAGATTTGAACACACCTCCCTTTTCACACAGTAAGCTCTCACAGGACAAAAGGATGGACCAACAAGCTGGCGCCTCTCACGAGTCTGGACTTAAAGCATTTTCATAGCTGGGTGAGCAGACAGAATGAGGCAACCGAGCGCCATGCCGGTCCTGTTGGAGTTATAACCCACAAGACTGAGAGGTCAACCTCATCGCTTGTTATCACTGTACATTCACACATGCTACTAATCATAACAGATGATGAAATGCAAGTCGAGTTCATTCAAACTGAAAAGTGACTCATGCAAAATGAATTTAATTTCAGGCCTGAGCAAGTTATATTGCTTTTTTGAAGATCAGCGACAGTGGATTCTTCACAAAAAGCTAATTTCAAGGCTTTTGTAAAGATAAGAGTAACTTCTGCCGCCATCTCCTTGGTCTGGGATGTACCCCCCCTCCCGCTCTGGACGCCCAGGCTCTTTTACTTTTTTCTCCACAGGAATGGAGAAGAGCTATTAGCGGCACAGTAATGTGAGGGCTTTTGGGCCACCGACAGCTGTACAAATGAATGCGAAATGCAGTTGGTATTTGTTCTCCAGCACCACCTTCACCACCATCAGCTGTTTGTGATTGAAGCCACATTCACAGACTGTAATGAAAACCAGCATGCCAAAAGCGGACTACACCTCTCAGGCTGACCACAGAGGGCCTCAGACCCCCCGAGCTGCACATCACATCAGTGAACATCAACAAGTGGTGGAACATGAAAATCATTGTGTTCAGTACTAGACGATGAAAGCAACACTTGTTTTTCCTTCTTCCTTATGTCTGTTCCTCTACTTTTTTTATTTCCCAGTAAGGATGATGTAAAGAGAAGCCAATGATTGGCTGACCCTCTTCTCTAATCCCTCATTCCAGGAATATCTAAGGATTATGGGCTGAGAAATGATCGTCACTTAAGACGTCATGAAGATGCCAGCAATATAGAGAAGACACTTGAATTTGTGACCTTCGGTGGCACTAATATTAACTCATAAGGACTTTGAAATTACACGTAATGCTGGCAAAATAACAACAGTTCAATCATCTCTTTGTCTTTCTTCATCAAAGTGAATAATTTCATATCAGGGTTTCCGATCCTTTTATCTGAGGCTAAGAGATTTCTTGTCTCTCAGTGAATAAACAGTGGTATACTGAAACAATAAGAAGTACCAACCTAATGTGATTCAAATCATTGCATCGGACAGACTACAGAATTATAATCTTAATTTAATTTTAACTCACATAAGAACAATCCAGCGTCGCCCTCACTCACTTGGCTGTGTGTCTCGGATGTGTTGGGTAAATTTCCTCTACTGGCTCTGAAGGCCTCAGTGATGTGAGCTCCTCTCTGCTTTTCAGCCCACTGTGTCTCTGTCTAGTCCTCTGGCCCTAGTGACAGCTGATTTTTATCAGACCCGCTGCCCCACTAGTTGCTATTTTGGGAGGGTGGCTGGCGGCTGCTCCTCGGCTGAGTCAATCACCTCTGTTAGTCGCTGAGGACTGGGGCTCCCCTCCACCTCCCATTCCCATAGTTACATTGTCACCCACTATAACGGGCACTGGGAGGGACCTGCAGTATCTGTGTCACTGGGTGCTCAGTGGGCAACGTATTAACAAACACATGCAGGTATCAGTGGTGGTCCTATTTTGGTAAAGTGTTGCACTGATAAGGCTGCCAAAAAAAAACTACACGATAATATGTACTGTCCTAATTGTAATAATAGACCATTAATATTCTTGTTTGACCATAAGCAATTTTTGGTAGTTTTGGTAATATGTCAAAAGAGAGAGAGAGAGAGAGAGGGAGAGAGCAGCGATGGTCAAGCCAGCTAGACAATGAATGGAGTGAGGGAGCAGAAAAGGCGAGAACAAACATTTTTCAAAGTTTTTGAATCACCACAACCACAAGAGTTTCTTCCTCACACATCAATAACTGTGCACAAAAGATTTTAGACTGAAAAGCCCAGTGGTTTGTGAGATTCGCCGTAGACAGACACACACACAGACACACCTGACCAAACACATAATCTCCTGGCAAAGACAATAAAAATACTTACAGGATACAAATAATTTTCTGCAATGCGCTGTATGTGCCAATTTACATTGTCATGCTTTGCTGACTAAAGACTTAAAGCAGGAACAGGGGAAGTCCCATACGGGAAAAGTTTTGGTCCAAATAAGGGAGATTCTGACTAACAGGACAGTTGTTAACCCAAAGTAACTGAGATATAACTTGTTGCATATGTCTTTAGTGTTTATAAAAGTACAATGTGATATAATAGTTTGATTTATGAATCTTGATGTCAATCCTGCCAAAAGCTGTTGGATAGATGTTAACATGTCTAGCAGATGCATCTTGTCATCAAGTCATACTTCAGGTCTGTGACTCAGTTTTTCCAGACACATCTCAGGGTCAAAGAGTCACATACGATACGCTGAGGCAGTATCACCTCCAGGAGGCCGAGGCATGGCCCCGAGGTCTGCGTCATGGTCACAACGGCCAGCAGCAACCTCAGTCCTATCTTGAGCATGTTGGCTGAATGCATAGTTATGCATCTACACAGCCACATCCTGCTCTTTATTTAGCTGCCTCCCCGCGACTCTCAGGGCCAAAGAACAGGAGCTGCTGCTTCACTAACTCTCTCCTCTCTCAGGATTACAGTGATGTCTGAAATACTAGAGGCCGTGGCCTTGACATTCATGCTCTGTGGTAACCTAAGATAGATTCACTCGATGTATGCGTGTGGATGATGTTTATGTTGCTGCACTTTGGTGTCGTGCTAAAACAGCATTCTGTGTCATAGAGATTTATGGATACAATTCTTTCAAGGCAGTTATGTTTCCAGTTGTGAAAAAGAACCTACAAGAACCTAAGACATTAAATTTTAAAATATAGACAGTTTGTAACAGGGAACTGCTTTGATAGCAGTTTTTAATTGTCCAGAGGTGTGAGCACAACTGATCCTGAACTGTGGCACCAAAATACACCACATGACGTCACTCCTCCGAGGGAAACCTGGCAGTAAGCCTCACCAATGTTGTTTCCCGTATCAGATGCCACTGTGGCTGTAAACATGTAATTTAGCATCGCTACTCACCGTGTGCGTATCTGGACTCTCTGGCGTGAGAGTCTGGGAGTCCACTTATGGTCTTCCTTCTTTCCACCTGGACAGTGCTCTGTCAACGGTACAATGATGAGCAGTTAATTTTTTCAAAAATGTACCGTATTTATCTTTAACATTTTAATATACTTTACAGTAAGCAGTGTAAAATCGTTAAGTCTTTGGGGTAAATGGTCAGAGATGGAATGAGGTATGTTACAGAACTGAGCAAGCGTGTTACAAGCAGACACATCTGACTGGTCTTTGTATGTCTGCAGTCAGATATGTGTGCTGGTAGCATCTGTAACTCCAATCCTGGTGATTTTCATGGTGTAACTTTGGGGATCCCTTCCCTCTACGGGTTGAGAAAGTGAATTAACTACTGTGAACTAACTTCAGTTTTCCTAATATGTATCTTTTGTAACTTTGCATGAAGCTGACTTATCTGTGTCATGCATCTTAACATCATTTCTAGCAGCATCTTGTATTTTACCATCAACCTGCCAAGGGACTACAGATGAAAATTAGTCAATATGCTGAATCTGGCACATTGACATTGATTTTAATTGCTTAATTTAAATAAATAAATTTCAATGTTCTGCAGCATTTGGTATAAAGAATCCCACATAAAAATCCACAGAACAAAACAAAAACTGCCTGGTTGTAAAGCTGTAAACTCATGCTCACACACCTGAGTGGTCGTGTCCTTCCCAGGAGTGTTGTTGCTTTTCCAGTCCTGCAGGGGGCGCTCCCTCCCTGTCTTACTGCCAGTAGCTGGTGCGTTCAGCCGGGGGCTGCTGGAGAAGTCCTGCTGCAAGGCGGCCTTGGACTCAAAGAGGGCTCGCAGAGCGCTGGTGCCTGAGGCCTCCCTGTGGGGCAGAACGTCCATGGAATGACTCCTGGACAGACCGAAGCTCCTTCCAGACCCCAGGTGGTCTGCACCGTCCAGCCTCCTCCATCGGCTCTCCTCCCGACTTTCAAAGACTTCAACTCTGCTGATCACCTTAGACACCTGGAGCAAAGTAGCTGGTTTCTTTGTGTGTCCCGTGGTATTATAAATGCGACTGATGTTATATTTAATATCCATGATCAATACAAGCTCAAGTGATGTGCTACCTGGAGTTTGTGCTCTGCTTTTTGCTCTGAGATCCTCAGGTCTCCACTGCTTTGGTACCTGGTTGCACAAAAACACTGTGACTCTACAGCGTGACACTGTCAACAAATTCAAAATGTGCTTTAATGGGACAGCAGATGATCAAAGGAATCAAGGGAAGGGTAAAAAATACATGCTGTTTGTGTGTGCATGTGTATTGTGCAGCACTTACTGTTGCACGAGCTGAGAGACAGACTTCCTGTCCCAGCGGGTGGAAGCTGGCAGGACCCATGACCCCTCATGAACCCCAGACAGGTTCTTCAGGGACTGGGTCCTCCTCAGGTTGTGGGCCATAGAAATCCCTCAGACAGCAGCTAAACTGGGGAGATTTCACTGAGCTGTGACTTCAAATGGTCTTAATCCCAAACAGGAATATCTTATATAGATTCTTACAACTAATTCATAGCAAACAGTATTTGATACTTTTCTGAATGCAAAATCAGGTGGTTACTAACACTCCTCTGGATCAGTATTGCTCTTCAACTTACAGCAGCATATTGAAGAATAGTCACAATCAGACATTTTGACATTTTGAATCAAGACATTTTGTCTTGATTCATGTTTCTGTCTAAAACTGGAGAGTATAGCTCGATGAGTTTAAACTTCATCTGTGTCATTATGTAACAGTTTGTCACACTGTCTGTCATATGACTCTGTTAATGTTTATGAACTGCGGCGCTTCAGGCAGTAAACCCAGCGCTGCACTTCCCCATGACTTTCTGTACGCTGAAGTGCATAATATAGAAATTATGCTCCAAAACAACATGAATTTTGCTGCCCTATCCTCAAAAAAAGTTTTTTTAAATGTAAATGTTGCATACAATATCTATATTCCTCCAACTCAATATTCAGCAAGTGACACTTTAAAATCTCAGGGGTACAAATCACAGCACTGACACAACATGATCAATTCAGGTTTTGCTCTCCTGTCAGTAAAGTCTAGAAAATGATATTGAGCTCCATACCTGAGAGAAGGAGAAGTCCCCTGTGCATCCCTGCCTTTGTTGCTTACTTGTGGTTGGGAGCATCTCTCACAAGACACAGCAGTTCCTAGTGGCCAAAGTCCTTTTTCTTTTACACCCTGTGATTCTTGGCTTCCGGACATCAGATATGCTTCCGTAACAACTAACCCATGTCTGTAACCCCTCAATAAAACACAAACCTGCAACCTTTTGATTAAATACACGCCCTGCATTGATTAACAGCCCCGGGTTTTCAGCTTTTTCTTAGACTTGCTTAGATTGTCGTCCCCATACCCTCAGTTTGTGCAAAAGAGTGCAAAATAACATTCGAAATTGCATGTTCTGTCCTCCATCGTAAAAATGGAAAATTTGTTGTTTCCTGTGTGATATTTAACTTCTTTAACTCCATTGTGCTGACAGGTGGATTTGCTGCACAGCTGAGCTCTGTTCAGATCCAAAGAACTTTATTTTAAATTCTAGTGAACATCCCAAAGTTTCCAAAAATGCCAACGATATCCTGCTGAATTACAGGGAAATGTGTTTAAAATGACGCACATCTGGATATTTTCTGTTTGATGTAATGCTGCAGCCATTAAACAATGGCATCTTTGTTATGTAGCTCAATGTAAGTGTGATGTAGCTTCAATTAAGCATTACAACCTGCAGATACAGAATATGTGACATTGACATACAATACAGAAGGTTTTTTTTTCTAATTTTGTAGCTATTTAAGGGAAAATCTAAGCTCAAGGGATTAAATACTAATAGCATTGTGACACATTTTACCATAAAACCCCACCATTTATATGTGAAATGAGAGAGAGAGAGAGAGAGAGAGAGAGAGACCTGTGTGACAGCTGTTCCAGTCAGATGTTGGAGCTGACATGCCTGGCATCGCCTCTCTGTTACTGAACCTCATGCCAAGACATCAGAGAAGCAACATTTTTATCTGCACTTCGCATACTTAACATAGCCACTTCATTACTGCGATGTGAGTCGCATTCACACACCTTACGCACACCGTTACTCCGCAAAGTGCTTAAACAGATGATGATGTGCTAAATTGCCTCTGCTACGAGATAAGCTGCTGCATGCCGGTGCAGGACGCAGTCAAAAGATCAAAGCTGTCACTGCATATAAATCAATTTAACGCTCACTCCTGAGGATGATTACAGCATGCTTGGACTTAGAGTGAGGAATTAAAACTCTCCAAAACTGCTGGCACACTGGTTTTATCTACCATAAACTGAATGTGAGGGGTCATTTAAAACGGATTGTCTTCGGACACAAGCTGTATACAGTAACCATTACCTGCTATAAAGGTTCACCTTCCTTAAACTTTTCCCAGCAAACAAATTGTTCAATCTGATTGTTTTATTAGTTTATTGTTGATTAGTTTATTAGTTCAAAGACCGTTTTAAAACTATAATAAAGTAGTGACTGCACAGCTTGCTTTTTGTACTGCTTTTCTGTTTGTTTCTGCCAGAAAAACACATTGATCATATTTCTTTCACCTGACATCACAACACTTAATGAACACTTGACCATGCCAACTTTGTGTGCAGAAAATAATTAGCTGGAATCCTCCTCCCTCAGGGAAAAAGCACCATTCTGCTGTTGGAGATTATTATTTTTGCTCCTTACTGTCATACAGCAGCCAGCAGATGGCGCCAGAGCAGCATGCCTCCCTTTTCTCTGACAAAGCTGTTAAAGGACATCATGCTGCTGGAAAACTATTTGCCTGTTGACCTAGTATTTGTCATGTTAGTTTAGAAACCACCAGATCTGTGCACATGCATGCGTTGCAGCTATCTGCGGTTTTGACCACATTTATTCATGCACAACCCAGGAACCTTTCAAATAAGTTGATGGCTTATTGCACTCTCCATAGATTCCTTGCACACAATTTGTCCTTTAGATATTAAATCAGATTAAATGCTTGCTTGGCCACAGTGCATGTAAGTGCGTAGATACACTTTGATGCTTTGTACAAACAGCTGAATACACTGCAAGTAGCAGCAGAGCGTGAAATCAGTGAGAAAAGTGAGAAATCAGTGTCATGTCCGGCAGTTGTGCTTTCAGTCTGTGTTGCATGTGTTTTGCCAGCTGCAGTGGAGGGAGCAGGGAGGCAAGACGTGAGGGGGAGAGGGAGGGGGAGTCGGGGACAGGCTCGCCCACACAGCTCCACAGAACAGTCAGTACTGGGTTGAACAGCTGAGGACGGAGCAGGTCTCCTTCCTGCTGCATGCCCCTGCAAAGCCTCACATGGAGCCACATGTGACAGCCAGCACTGACAGCAGAATTCACTGTGCTGGAACTCAGCAAGTACAGGCGCTCCCACTGCAGCGCTGCCAAGAGAGCCAGACCCAATCAATGGAGAGACGAGCAGTGGAGGAACACAAACTGTACGTGCACAACCGTGCTTAGACACAGCGCCGAATGCAAAATGAACTCAGTCAGCAGAGGGATGAAGGGAATAGAGCTATTTCTCATTGTTTTGAATGACTATGCGGACTCTTTCACAAGCCAGTTTGCAGAAAAGGTCACAACAACTCTCCGGGCTGATGTTAACAAGAGATTCATTGTTAAAGAGAAAATGCCAAACCCAATCTCACAGCTGCTTGCTGTTATTGCTTGTGCTGCTCACATGCAGCAACAGATAAGATCACTTCTGTTGAAAATCGCAGTTGTGTAACCTAGTTTGCACTCAGGGCTGCAGCTTGACTTGCTTTTGCAAAAAAAAAAGAAAAAAAGATCCAACTTTGGTAATGTTATCAGGAGACAGAAAGGGCAATCTTGTCCTTAGCTGGAATAGCCATAGAAAATTGTATTAAAATCAATGTGTGGCATACGCATAATGGAAAATTATAATCAAAATGTTTGTTGTATTTGTTGACAAAATGACCTATCGACATTGCTTCATAATATTACATTACTGTTGAGGCTTTGTTAACAGTGAAGAAGGTTATATTCTCTTTTTATCTGCTTTGTCTGCTTTTATTTCTTTTTGTGA
>OMLF01026527.1:14388-47276 GCA_900302615.1 Holocentrus rufus | reverse complement strand
CCCCCACCCCTGCGTCAAGCTCGTCCCCTCCCATCATCCACTGGGATAACCATCTCTCTTCCTCTCCCTCCCTCTCTCTCTCTCTCTCTGTCTCCTATGATGTAGAGGCAGGGGGTATCGTTGAATAATTCAGAATTAGCATGAATTTTTAAAGCCTTTCTCTTTTTTTTTTTTTTTTTTTTTTTTTTCTGTGGAAAACGTGCGGTGCAGGGAAAGGCCAGGGAGGCTGTTCCAAAAGGCAGGCTTCTTACGCTAAACGCTCATTAGGATGCTCTCATATTCTCTCTCTCTCTGTCTCTGTCATCTTTAAGCTGGAACAATCCACATTTTCCATCAAACCTGCTTCTGAGAATTCACACACCCTGGGTTTTTTTATCCGGTCGGGGTTTTCTTTGTGTGCCGGGCTCTTGTCGCGCTGGCGTCCTTTCATTTCCCAATCATCTGACAGAAACTTGCAGAAATATGGTGTCATAACAAGAGAGCACACTAACCCCTTTTTAACCCCAGTTTGGAGTCCCTGTGCGAACGGGGCGCGTCTTTCGGCAGGGGGGGAGGTTACAGGCACAGATAGACGCCTTCTTAACTTTCTTACTCATATATAGGGGATTTGAACCGACATAATCTCCCACATAGTTTAGTTTTGCCCCCACACACGCGCTGATGCATTCACATATATTCTGCCTTTGTTTTAAATACATCTGTGCCCCCCAGCTTAGCCCTCCCCATGAACCCCTCACCGAGTTCACGGCACACCCCCCCCAAAAAAAAAAAAAAGAAAAGCCAGCTAAACCATCTTCAAACGGCTTCCAAATAAAGCGCTGCGCCGCGACCGCCCGAGTGGGCAATTCCCTCGGAGAAAGCCTTCTCTTCCCTCCCTGCATGCCTCCTCTCCCTCCGTCTCTCCCTCCTCTGGCCTCTCTCTAGCAGTCCCTCCGTTCCCATTTTCCTCTGCTTTTCTTGCAGGCCGAGCGTTCGCGGAAGCTCGCTTCTCGTGTAGGGCATCACTGTGAGTGCTTTGGCCTTAAGTCCAAAGTTATCTCCCTAATACAGCACCCCGCTGCAGCTAAAGCCCACCATGGCCCCTCTAACTTAAATAAAAACCAGCTTCAAGATCATATCTGGCCACAAGGGAGCCCTGCAGTGTGAAAGTGTTGCCGTTTTTGCAGTGCATTTTGTGAATCCAGGTCCTGATACAGCTGTAATAAGGCAGTCTCTACCCCCTCCCTCTCTCTCTCTCTCTCTCTCTCTTTCTCTCAGCTAATTCGGGCGGCTCTCTCCAAGGCCCCCAGACCCCCCAGTCCTCAGGCGGCAGCTCCACAGCAGAGGCAGCAGCGGACCTGAAACCCCCCACACCCGCCACCACCCCTCTGGGTCAGGTCACACCACTGCCACCCAACAGGTACCACATGTACATAATATCATTTGTACAGTATTCCTGCTACTACAAGTAGTACTACAAGCAAAAATACAAGCTGACATATTTTGGTCATGCAAACATTTTTTTTAAAGAGGAGGATTTCATTTTGGCTTGTTTTCTATAAAATGCATGGAAGAGAGGACAATATTGCCTATATCTTAATCATATTTAAAATATTACTCATGTATCAATTCGTTTTTCCTTTTTCTCTGATTTTGGATTTGATAACATTGGATCCAACTATGTAATATACTATAACATACCTCATTGAATGTTACATGGTGCTTTATAAGCCCATATGTGCTGGGTATCACAATAATGAAGGACGCTTCTACTTCACTGCTACTACTGTTGCTGCTGACATTGCAACTATTAATACTGCTACTAGTATTACTATAACTACTACTCTAAGGCTATATTCTATTATATAGCCGCTACTATACATACTTTATATGAGAATCATTTGAGAATCTGAAACTACTAGTAGCGCCAGCACTACTGTCAAAGTATGCAAATATTAACAGTAAAATGCATTGAAAATTACAAGTAGTCATTGTAGTGAGTGGTTCCTGTCAGGGTGTTAAATTATTGATGCATTAATCTGTAAGGAAGTGTTTTATTTTTGTAGGTCAGACTGCTCCATATTCTTTTGGCTAGTTACCTTGGCTAGTACCTCAGGTTTGATGGTTTGCATGGAAAAGCTTCTTCTGCAAAGTAACTAGTAACTAAATACTACTAGATACATTTAGTGCAGTAAAAAAGCATAGTATATAGTCCCTCTGTATTCTGAAAGCATAAAGTCTTACAAAATGGAAAAACTCAAATCCCCAGTACCTCAAACCTGTGCTTTAGTACAGTATTTGAGTAAATGCACTTATGTTACTCCCCACCTCTGCTCTTACTATGACACAGAGTGAGAGGTCCACCATTGAAAACATTTGACACTCTTAGAATTGACTGGTGACACAAAACAAGTTAGGTACCTTGAGTTCTTAGTTGATATAACAGTATTACCTCCACTAATTTTACAGAGTGGCTCATTCATATTTAAAAAAATTTTAATGATAAAGTTCAGGCAGTGTTTTTCTTCTTAAATGAACCATTTGTATTTTAGAATAGAACTCTTCCCATCCACCTTTTCAAATGTGTTCAATCCATGAACTTTGGCTCTCTTTCCTAACACTCCCTCCTCCTCCTCCTCCCTGCCCTCCTCGCCTCCTCCAGGAGCAGTGTGAGCGTGCAGGACCCTTTCTCAGAGGTGAACGACCCAGCCTTCCAGAAACGTGGTACCTCCCTGCCCCCCTCAGCTCCTTACCAGCAGGGCCTTAGCATGCCTGACATGATGATGAGGATGCAGTACGATGCCAAGGACCCCTTCGCTGGGATGAGGAAGAGTGAGTGGGCACACGCTGAGATCCCCTTTGACCCAAACACCAGCCCAGACCTGCTTTCCCCAAATTTACTCCTGTTTGAGAGAAATTTGGGAAAATACTATGTGTTTTTATGACAAGTTTAGGGAAAAAAACAGTTTCATAGAGATGCAAACCAAGAACCCAGAAATGCATTAGAAACATATTTCCATTGGGCCATTTAATATTGTCAATATGTGATAAATGTGGCCAAAATTTATGAAAATATTAGGGGTTTTATTGCATCGCTACATTAGGAAAAAAATGTCTATTTTGATGTAAAAATACAACCTAGCCAAATTAACCATGTTAAATTTGCCCAAAACAATTATTTATAGTGTTTTTTCCTTTTACATTATAGCAATTCTTTTTCGTTTTCATATGACCTCATTTTTAGTGAAACAAAGCATTTTTACATTTCATCTGCATAAGCTCAAGTCTTGCAATTTTAGGTGAATTTGCAAAACTCACAGAAAAGAAAAACTTCTGAAACATCTGAAAACTTGAACTTACTTACATGAACTTACATTGTTCTTTGTCCAAAGGACTCACTTGTCCTCTAGCCATTGTTGTTTCATCTGTCTTGGCGGCCTAATTGTCTGTCTAATCACTGTGTCGTCTCAGATCAGGACAGATGTGTGTGTTTTACTACTGGTATTTATGAAAGCGGCTCAGCACTGTTTGTTACACCACACATCCCTTTATGGAAAACGCCAGCTCCTCTTATGTTCTTGTAGCTTAGCCGTCGTCTCATCCTAACTTTGTTCATCCTTTTCATCCGTTTCTTTTCAACCTTTCATCCTCTCCACCCTGCTGAGAAGCACCTGTTTTGACCAGCTCGTGTGGTTTACTTTTGAGAACAAACAGGAGTTTTAGAAAGGATGGCGGCTCCTCTGAAGGCTGAGGAGAATGGAGTCTGAATGAATAATATGGAGGATGTTAGCTGCGTAACAACAGCAGACAGCTTCAGAACAATAGGCCTAATCATGAAAAGTGGTTATTATTCATAGAGGAATGCTGCCATCTGGTGGTGTGATTAAGACATTACTCATCAATTATCACTGTCGACTAGGAACCCTCTGCATGTCTGAGTGTGTGTTACATGTTTTATGAGGCTGTTTAACAGTGTTAGTATCCACATTTCCATCAGTGCTTATATCACCCTGATGTGCCCTCTTCCTCCACAGTGGCAGGAGCTGACCCTTACATGCCAGGCCAGATGCCCAGCAGTGGCATGCAGGACATGTATGGCCGGCCACCATCAACCATGGGCATGGGCCAGCGCTCCCAGTACCCATATGGACCAGGCTATGACAGGAGGTAGGCACCTGGGCTGCCAGAAGTGGGTAGTAAACCTACAGTACCCTGTAACTAGCATCCTAAACTGCTTTATCATAATTACAACCCAAATGCTCACTGTAGAGAAGCTGTTTGCCAGTATTGAGAGCAGTTAACAGAGTCTTTATGGTATTATAGCATATATGGCCGCAATAGAAGTTAAGGTAGTTGTGCGTTTATAATTTGACTACACACTGGATCTGTTCGCTGTTTGATCCCTCAGACCAGACCATGTAATGGGGATGGAGGGGAGCATGGGACCCCCCGGGAGTCAGAACAGCATGGGACCTTCCAACAGCGAGGGCAGCTTGTATTCCCCCAATAGATACCCCTCACAGCAGAGGTCAGCACCTGTGTGTGTGTGTGTGTGTGTGTGCAATAGAGTGGCTTAATGTATCCTATGTGTTTGTGGATCTCTGCTGCTTTGTGTCTAACGTTTCTTTTCAGTAGTTAGTGTTTAAATTCCTGCTGTGTCCTCTCTCCTGCTGTAGACACGATGGCTATGGCCAGCAGTACCCTGGCATGCCATATGGGATGCACCCCTCTGGGATGTACCCACAGCAGCAGGTGAGAGACAACTAATCTACATGCACCCATCACGGTTTATTTCTACCTTTAATATGGAAATACTCTGGCTATAAAAAGAATTCACCTCTTTGTGACTTTTTGTATTGAGGGGACCTTGTATAACACTGTCAAGAAAGGTAAAATTAGAGCAATTTAGAACTGAAAATGTGGACAGAACATTGTTCCGTAATACTGAATATTTGTTTTGAATCTAGTGTGGTTCTCTGTTGTAATGACCTGATTGCTGGTGACAAGTCATTCTTAATCACCTATACCCTTGTTTCAGCAGGGCTATAAACGGCCTATGGAGGGTATGTACGGGCCCCCAAGCAAGAGACACGAGGGCGACATGTACGCCATGCAGTATGCCAACCAGCAGCCTGACATGTACAACCATTACGGCGGTGGCTACTCAGGCCCTGAACGCAGACCCATCCAGGGACAGTTCCCATACCCCTACCCGCGAGACCGCATGGCCCCCTCAGGGCAGGGCCAGCACGGCATGATGGGTGGTGGGCCCACCCCCAACCATGCTACAGATGGGCCCAACATGTGGCCATCCAGGACAGACTTAGGCTATCCCTACCCCAACCGACAGGGGGCACCATCACAGATGCCACCCTACGGCTCAGTGGGTAGAGATGACATGGACGGCAGGCCGGGACAGGAGCAGTGGCACCGCCAGTCTCCCTACATGTCGTCATCGGGCAGCATGCCGTCTCTCTCTTCACGCCAGCCACCGTCGTCCTATTCCAACTCCCCGTCCATGGCCAACCACCTGCCCCGAGCACCCAGTCCGGGGGCCTTCCAGCGCTCCATGGAGTCTCGGATGTCACCCAGCAAAGCACCGTTCATGTCCCCCATGAAGATGCCTAAGCCAGGAATGGCCATGCTGGGCTCACAGGGCAGCGGGCCGCTGGGCCAGTTTCCCCCCAACCTGAGGAGGGACCTCAATTACCCGCTGGGATCAGTGGAGGCCACCATGCCGATTCTGAAGCCTCGACGCAAGATCACTTCCAAGGACACTGGTGAGAGATGGAATATTTCTTCAAAGTCCCATTATTTCATCCTTCAGAGTGAGATATTAACATCAACCACCACTATCATCATTTAGCAGGTCATGTTTCATTCTAGTTGTATATTTTGCTGGTGAATGGTGGGATTTATCTGCTACTTTGGGCTTCAAACAACAAAACTTGAGATGCTTGCACAGGATTCATGGCTGAATTTGTGCAGAAATAGAGCATGACTTCAATTTTATGACAGAAACTACAATGACGTCCTCGGTTCAGTGCTACTTTCATCATGTGGACCCCTCCACCCTTTATTTTCTACCCAGGAACCCCTGAGGCCTGGCGAGTCATGATGTCTCTGAAGTCTGGCCTGCTGGCAGAGAGCACATGGGCTCTAGACACCATCAACATCCTGCTGTACGATGACAGCACTGTGGCCTCCTTTAACCTTTCCCAGGTAAAACCTACCATTTCCACGAGCACACCTCACTGATAAGTGACAGGGCAGATTATATGACATTTAGCCCACCAGAGCATGCTGGGACTCTCACTGTAGGCAGTATGTGGTATATCTCGCTAAACCTGCTCTTCTAAAGCCTTATTCAGATGGGATTAGTTTTACAGGGGGAGGTGCAGTAATGTAATCATTACCAGGGCATGTCTGTAATTTTAGTCCCATACATATCTGCCATGTCAGTATTTTTTACAAACCACACATGCTTGCACAAGTAAAAACCTCCTCTATTACTTCCTGTAAAAAAAAACTCAATTAAAACTGAACTGACATCCCTGAAATATTGTCAGCCCTGTTCCCACCACAGCCCAATGTTTTGGAACATTAGCCATTTGTGACGCAAAAAAAATGATTAGACACTCTATATATTTAATTTTGGAGACTGCAGACAGAGTTATCTAATCCCATGCAAACTTTTATTAATATCACAGGTGTATACAGTTACTTTTTGATGAAAACTAATTTAGACAGAACAGGGCTTTAGTCAGGCTTTCCTAATGCAGGAATTACATATAAAATTTAATGGAGAGCAGCGTTTTGGAAGATCATTTGTTTAACCATCTTACCTCACTAATCTAGTCTCAAGGTCTTAGGACACCCAAGACTAACTGTAAAAAATGGATCATACTGAAATATCCTACTTTCCGATAAATAGCTGATAGTTCCCTTTCCTTTAAAGCTGTAATGGCCATTTGAGCCCACTTTGCATTGCATAACTGATTGCCTAATGATTCAGTTGTTGACATTCATGACTTTCTTTGTTGGTCCAGCTACCTGGCTTCCTGGAGCTGATCGTGGAGTATTTCCGCCGTTGTCTGATCGAGATCTTTGGCATCCTAGAAGAGTATGAGGTGGGGACCGTGGCTCAGAAAAGTCTTCTGGGCCCTGCGCCTGGCCAGAAAGAAGAGTCCACCCCTGACGTGGAGACTGACTGTGAAGTCCAGCCCGAGTCTACGACAGAGGCAGAGCTGAGGGAAGAGCAACCAGGAGGCGTCACGGAAGAACCTCCACCTGTCACAGCAGAACCAGAGTCAGTGGAGGTAAATGAGGAGAAGGAGGAGCCTGAGGTGAGCATGAAGAAGGAGGATGAGACCGAAGAGGACAAGGAGAAAGAGAAGGAGAAAGAGGAAGAGGGAGAGAAAGAGAAAGAGGGAGAGGTGACTGAAAAGGCGGCAGAGAGTAAATCGGAGTCTGTCGAGCAGCCTGTTGCAGAGCTGGAGCCCAGGCCTAAACAAGCCAGCAAATACGACAAGCTCCCCATCAAGATTGTCCACAAGGAGGACCTGATTGAAGACATGACAGAGCACCTGGGTCACGTCACCGAGTTCACAAGTGGGCTGCTGCACTGGCAGGCTGGCGGGGGAGACTCCACTGCCCACATCCAGACGCGCTTTGAACCCCGGAGCGAACCGCCGGCCAGAGCAGAGCAGAGAAAGATGGGGAAGGAGAGTGAACAGGAAGACAAGGCGGATGGTGGTACGGCGCAAACCAGGAAACGCATCACCGCCACTATTGATGACGTTCTGTGCGCTCGGGTTGACGCCCTCTCCCATGCCCACCCTGCGCGCTCCTTGCCGTCCTACCCCTTCAGGGTGCACCCGGACGGGGAGCAGGACCACATCACCTTGCTGGAGGACGAGCCCCGCTGCCTGGATGAGGCTCCCCTCTCCACCATCTCGCCCTGGCAAGACTCGCTGGCCAAGCGGTGCCTCTGCGTCTCCAACATTGTCCGGAGCCTCTCCTTCATACCGGGGAATGACTTGGACATGTCGCGCCACCCTGCTCTCGTTCTCCTCCTCGGCAGGCTCCTCCTGCTCCATCACCAGCACCCCGAGAGGAACAGATCGCCCCCTAGCTACCAGAGAGAGGAGCAGCAGGAGCAGGGGCTGTCCTGTTGTAAAGAGGAGTGGTGGTGGGAGTGTCTGAGCGCGCTCAGGGAGAATGCCATGGTTACTCTGGCCAACATCTCCGGCCAACTGGATCTCTCCGTCTATCCGGACACGATCTGCCTCCCCATCCTGGACGGTCTCCTCCACTGGATGGTGTGCCCCTCAGCCGAGGCCCAGGACCCCTTCCCGTCGGTGGCCCCCCACTCCCCCCTCACCCCTCAGAGGCTGGTGCTGGAGTGCCTGTGCAAGCTGAGCATCCAGGAAGGGAACGTTGACCTCCTGCTGGCCACGCCGCCTTTCAGCCGACAGGAGAAACTCTTCGCCGTCTTGGTCCGCTATGTGGGCCAGAGAAAGAACCAGGTGTACAGGGAAATGGCGGTGGCTGTCCTGTCCCACCTGGCACAAGGAGACCCCACGGCGGCACGAGCCATTGCCATGCAGAAGGGCAGCGTGGGTAACCTGGTAGGCTTCTTGGAGGACGGTGTTAGCATGGCCCAGTACCAGCAGAACCCTCACAGTTTGCTGCACATGGGGCACCCGCCTATGGACCCACCTAGCATCAATATGATGTGCAGGGCAGCTAAAGGCCTGTTGGCTATGGCTAAAGTGGAGGAGAACAAGGCGGAGTTTGTGCTGTACGAAAGCAGACTATTGGACATCTCCATTTCCTCTGTCCTCAACTTGGGGGTGGTGGCCATTATTTGCCAAGTACTCTTTCACTTTGGGAAATTATGACAGGAAGAGAGGCAGGACTCGCTTGACAGACACTGAGACGGACAACTGATTTCTGTGGTTTTCTATTTTTATTTAAACAAAATGGAAGAAAATGTTTGTTTTTTAATAAAATATCCACATATACAAAATATCTCTATATATGTATAGCTTCTGGGCCCCGTTAAAAAAACAAACAAACAAATAAAAAAAATGGTTTTGGGATTTGAAAGCTAATTTTAATACAACTATTTAATACCTGCTGTTGTCGGATTGCTATTGTTTGATATTTTGTTTGGCATTTGTTTTTGTTTGTTTACTTTTTCAGCCAAAGCTGCCACCAGATTTTGGTGCTGATTCATGTGTTTTCTTTGAGTCTTATGAGATGTTTTTCAGTTTTATAAAAGCTAATATACTCATCGACGTTTTGTTATGGAGAGTATTTATTTAATTCGTGACATTGTACAGTAGTTAGAACTATTTGCCAACAGTTCTGGGTGGGGAAAAGAACACTGACTTTTTTTAATTGAAATGTATATGTCTCCATCGCTGGAAGATAAATTGTGCAATAGGACTAGAGCAAGTTGTCCCTTTTGAGAACAACTAGAAGATGTGAATCTTAAAAGACACCTGCAGTGTGTGCTTTAGGCCATGGGGAGGCAGTGTTGCACCAGCCAATCAGCATTATGAAAGAAGAGCATCTGTCTAAAAGAAGTGTCTAATTTATCAATCACAACCTCAACGACTTTCACTAATGAACATTGTGTTTCCTACGCACTTGTGTTATGTCTGTATTTTTTCATCACTATGTATATAGACCGTTGTACATTGGACACACATGATTCTTTCAATCTCACAATCAAGAATAGCGAGAGATGGGACTTTCTGACTATTATAACAAATGCTTTTATTGTTGGTAAAATTTGTTATTGTTATTATACATATTTTGTTATTGGGGTCAAATATTTGAACATGGCAGATATAACAGATGTTTCAATGTAAAAATTCCTGTATGCATTGTATTATAGCTGAGAAAACAATCGCTTTGGTAATCAAATGTGGAAGTGCCAGGGTGAGAGGATAACTAGTTGAGGTTACATAAAAAACCTGAACACATTTCTGTTTGTTAATGTCCTCCATTCATGTCAATGGGCGTATTTTTGAACCTAGATAATGCTCTTAAAGAAAACTCAGAAAAGAACCTTCAAAATGTCCTGAAAGCTCATTGTAAAATTTGCCTTTTTTCGTATGACTCTATGTCTCTCTTTTATTCAGTATACACATTTATACTCTGTGCTGCACATGTCACAAATAAATGTACGATGAACATTGTTAAGCACCGGGGACGTTGCATTGTGTCCAGACAATCTTAGGCCAATAAAACAAACATCAACTGCTTACTTGGACTGCTTCCTATGTTATCGAATGATTTCACTGAAAATAATTTCATCCCACCGCAATTGATTCCTCCAGCTTTAAACGCCACAATGACGTAAATGCTGCAGCACCTTACAGTCTAGAGGACACGAGATAAGGTGGCCTGATTATTTTCTGTCGGATCAGTGTTTTCTGAACCTCATCTGACTTCCATGAGCAACAGAGTTCAAATATTTCACTTCCAAGGATAAAGCTGTGAAACTTAAATGACCTCAGAGCTCTCTGCGTCCCATTAAAGATGACTCCCATCTATGAATCTCAATTCTGCCGTTGATGTGACCTCTACGGTAATTACAGGCCTGCAGTATTTCATATACTGATGGGCACCATCGGATTTAATACTTCTGACATGAATATTGCAGAACATGTTAACAGTGATGTGATGAGAAACAATGTGACATCATTATCATTAAAGATTACACACTTAAATCTTATCCTACTATGTATGATGATTTAAATGTAGATTTAAATGTAGCTGAGATAATTTATTTAGCTACCAAAATATTAATATAATAATCTGTCTTGGGTGAAAGTGATAACTGATCTGGAAATAATAACAGGAAGAGTTGATGTCATCTAGGTCAAATTAAATAGGCCAATGTTTTATACCTTGAACATTTCCTCACTGTCAATGTTTTGGGGGTTTTGCTCTAAGAGTCACAGTCTGCCGCTCTTGATGAAGATAATCTGTTCATATTATTACAGAAAAAAAAATCAGGTTATACCTCTGAATAAAACACATTTGGTAAGTTAAATTATGAGATTATCAGATTGAGACTCCTTTTCCACCTCTTGAAATCACATCTGAAACAGCTGTGGATGAATAAAACTACCCAAATCACTACTGACAGCACAAGTCAAAATACACTACTTACACTGCTAGGTGCATGAACCAAAAAAATCATATTTCTAGATTATATTAATTTAATTTGACAGTCTATAGTCTGTAACATATTAAACAAACCCTGAAATTCTGCAGAACATCTTCACAAGGTTTCCAAAACACCCCATCAAAATTGAAAAAAGATTATTTTAATGTTCATTTTTCCACCTGCCTTTATAACTTACAGGTTTAGTAGTAGTAGTAGTAGTAATAGTTGTAGGTTTATTAGCAGTAACAGTGGTAGATTTAGGCACAGTGCCTGTTCCCTGGTGAAAAATTACTGCAATATTCCTTTAATATGCCTATATACACTAATAGCGTCTGTGGTATTGACTTTACAGTGACCTTATATTTTAATGCATTTGTATCTTTTATGGTATTACTGCAGTTTTTCTACTGAATCATTGTTTGTCTTATAGTAGCTGGAAAACATTTTAAAGTTTTGCTTTGATAATTTTATACCTACTTTGTAAACCATGTCCATTCTATATTTGACTTCTGAAAAAGATTGAAACATGTTGACAGACAGTGATGGAAAACAGTACAGGCTCTTAAGAGTATCACCCACTTCTTGACCGTGTGCCCACACTGAAGCCCAGTATCAACATGCTGCATTTAGCCAGTACTGGTCCAACATCAACACACTACAGTCAGCCGAATACCAGCCTACCAACATATGAGATCCAGCCCATACTTACGCTCAATATTAACATATTGCACTCTAACTATAACATTGCACTCACACTGCACCCAGAGGGCAGACAGGTGTCTGGCATGTTGTTCTGTGTGACGGATTCATTTTGTATCAAGTGGGTGCATTTAATCTTGGAATACATTCCACTGAAATCCTAAGATGTTCAACTCTGGAATTAGACATTGCTTAGATGATGTATAAAAAAAACTTAAAACAGTTGAGTTTTTACACTTTGTGACCATACCGAGGGCAATCACATCCATTCTTGTATGACAGCTTGATTCAGCCCTTTAATTACAGAATAGTACACAATAGCACGTTTGAGAGGTTGAAATCCTCGGCAATTATTAGATATTATGCAATAAACATCAGGAAACATATTCTTAAATAACAATATAATGTCTTTTTTTTGGCAGATTTTGTTTTCTACTGTTTAATGTGATTCCAGCTCACTAATCCCCCATTACTGCTTACCACACCATCTCTACCTCACTGTGTTAGTTTGGGCCTTAATCTAGAAATAGGCAGATGGGTTGAACAAATGCAGGTTTTGTTAACATCATTTCATTACCTGCCAGTGCAATAGATCAGAAGCTAGCTTCACTGTAGAGCTGAGGAGCGTGATAGCACCCGTTATGAACTACATCTCTCTATTTGTTTACAGCGCACTGAACGCTCTGCCCGTCGAATTCACCCCTTCTTATTATTTATTGTTTAAATAAAGCCCTTTGATTGTATTCCCGGAATCGCTATTTCCCCTTTGGAGGCAATGTGAAGTTTCTTTCTTCCTCTGCCAGGGGAAAGTTGGGCAGAATATCAAGTCCTATTTTAAGCTGCCTTAATAACAGCATTCCTGAGGTTGTCAACACTGGCAACAGACAATCACATCACAGGTTGGGTTTCAGATGACTCTGACGTGGGTTGCCTGGGCGCAGGCAGGAAGAAGCAGCTATAATCACTCATCTCCCCTCTACTAAAATCCAAGTGATGCTTCCAAACTAATTGCAGCATTTGATTGCACTGTGACTTTGATTTCAGTCCGATTCTAGGCTGAAAGAAATGATTCACAGCCTCACAGCACTACTCACATATGTTGCCTCTGAATATAGGTCATGGTGTGCTGGCTGTAGGTGCGTGGGTGTTACATGCATGCACCTGCACACCATTATAGCCCAGATAAACAGCGACTCAGGCTGCATACCTCAGAATCCTCTAGATCCCGACCTGTCATTCAGAGTTTGGCTGGAAAAGTGGGTTGCTGTACTTTTTTGGTGATGGAGGATGCTTTTCACGTAGGCAGCCAACCACAGGAGAAAGCCTCCCACACTCCTGTGCCTCTGAGAAGCTGAGTCATCGAGCTCTGACAGGATGGATGTGGTGGCTGTAAGGAAGCTGGGCCTGTCATTGGCTACTGCCGGGTACCCTACCTACTGCCTCTCACCGGGAGCGTAGGTAGATGAATGAGTGTTGGGTGAAGGCAAAAGGCTGCGCTGACCTTTTCAGCGATGCATTTCAACACGCGGTGTGTGGTGCGTGGTGGGAGCTCGGCGTTTGCGTGCTCACCTGATGAAGCTGCATTCCGCAATTACCAGTATCAAACATGCATCTGACCCTCAGTGGGCTCAGATGAGAATTCCTCCTTTAATCTTGTGCAGCGGCCTAAACGAAACAATATTGCCTGGATGAGTGCTGTGGCTGGATGTGATTCAGTCTTGTGTTTTTCTTGGATGCGGAATCAAAGGCTCTATCATGTCCACCCATTTCCCAACACAAACACAGCGTCATCCATATGTCATCACTCTGCTCTACCAGGCCCCGCTGTTCAGGAATTACTGTGGATGGCTTAAAGATCATTAGAAACCGGCGAAAACACCCACTGTTTTCCAGCAGATTAAGTGTAACATGTGCCACAGCTACACATTCCCAGTAGGGATTGCCCATCATAAAGGCTTGTGTGTGTGTGTGTGTGTGTGTGTGTGTACGGGTGGGGGTGTTGATGTTTTCTTTGACTCAAGGAAGTGAAAACCATTTCCAGACTGACAGATTAGCGTTTTGTTGATCTTAACAAATTACCGTGACACCTGATTACACATTTTTCTACACTACTATCATACAATGGATGTACTGGCCGTACAAGTCAGTGCGCGTGTTGCCAGCGTGAATGTCTGCTTTGATTCTGAACTCTCGAGTTCCACGAAACACGGCTGGACTCACAGTTCTTTCCAGTGAAAATTGGGTAATTTATGAGGCTGTGGAGATGAATGAGCCAAACAAGACAGCTTTCATGGAGTGACTTCATAGATGAAGAGGATCTGAGGAAGGGTATGTGTGTGTGTGTGTGTGTGTGTGTGTGTGTGTATGTAGGTGTTAAGAGGAGGTCAGATGACTGAAGAAGTGTGGGTTGATGTTGCCATCATCTGTACTAATGCAGGGCGAACAGGAAACTGCATCATCACAGTTGTTGCCAAGAGAGTGGAGCACATGATTTGCATGGTAGCGTCACAGCGTATCTGTTTTGGGTAGCGAAGGAGAATTTATTCAGTGTGACTAATTGTGCCCCTACTTGGAAATTGACTGTCCTTATTAAGAACGGTGTTTCTTTTGCCTGTTGACAATTTATTTCAGAAGAGCTGCTTGATTTGAAGGTTTCAAAACATGTATTCAGAACGTGGCTGATCTTTCCCATGAAAATGCATTATTATGAAAAAGGCACAACACCCTGCAAACCAAGGACTCCCAAATTGGCACGTGCTAGAATACCGATGATAATACTATGTCCTGACTCCCACTGGAGATATTTGTAGGGGGCAGTGGAGGAGTATCATCCTTTCATTCCCTCTGTGCTAGTGAAATAGTACTGTTCCCCATTTGAGGAGTGAACCCTCTAATAAAAAATATACATTATCTCACTGTACAATGAAATACTGAAGCTGAACATAACTTGTTATAATGGGGACCCTTGCTTTCAACCCCCTAGAGAACCCTGGAGGTCCCCGCACCACAGATTGGAAACCCCTGTAATAGACCATCCTCCTCCTGCACCCCCTCATAGTGACTTCAGCCTCGGGTGAAGGGGGAGGAGCGGGCTGGGAGGCTCTGCTCTGCTCCCATGTTGATGTTTGTTGTTTGCGAGGGTGGCAGTACTGTGTGGTTCAGGACAATGTAAACGGAGGGCTGTCGACTCGCCTGCCTGCCTGCTTCGTTGGTGGAATGCCGCAACTTTTTCCCGAGTACGCGGTAGAATGGTGAAGAAATATGAGGATTACTCGCCGTTTGTTGGTGTGAAACATTTCCACAAAAAAGATATAATGTCCTCCGCCTTTGGTGTTGTGAGCGAGGAGTCGGACTAGTGTCGGCCAGGATGCCGAAGCTCGCCTGAGCGCCCCGTCGTGTGCTCTTTCTCTGGATTTGGCTAGTGCGGGCTTCCCTTTTCAAGACCAAGTTGTTGTTTTTTGGCGGCAAGCTACCACTTCGAAACTGCTTTTTTACCCCCTAACTTCTGAGAAAAAATGGTGTTCTTCGTTTTGTCCTCAGCTCGCAACAAACCTGGATAACGAGTGGAGTAGCTACGTGACAACACCCCAACACGACGACTACTTTCCTTCGGTAAGGCAGCGGCTCAACTGTCGCTTCGACAGGCAGACAAGCAGCAGAGAAACGGGATGTGAAACCGTGGTGTGCGGCGGTGTCTGTAATGCTATTTGGCTGACAGTGCAGACGAAGAAGAGTACAATTAAATCTTCACTCTGGCTCCTCTTGTGTGGGAGAGTTCAAAGTAAAACAGACACGTTAAATGTGTAGTTATGTGGCTGATGTGAGTGGTAAGCAAGCTAACCCATAATTGCACCCAAACTTGGCAGCCGACTTAGCAAACTAGCAGTTTTCTCATCAACTTGCTAGCTGTGCTAGCTTTAGCAAGTCAGTGAGCTATACTTTTACATTTGTTGCTAGATACGGCTAGCCGGGGTCCATGTTAGCATCGAAGCTAATGAGCTATGCTGCGAGTGAGCTGCTGGTAAAGTTATTTGCCAAGTTAGCTAGGATAGCTAAAGTGAAAGAATAGTATGCCAGTCTTAATTTAAAGCTTAGCGAGGCGTTTTGCTGTTTTTATACGTCTTGAGAGTGCAAATACAGTGCTTGGATGAACAATGTATTACAGTGTCTTGCACTTTTTCACAAACTTTACCTATTAAGGAAAGTATAGACATTGGTATGGCAAGTGGTGAACCCCGTCTCGCTGCTGTTACTCAACCGGTTTGGTTTCTTCACAGAGGCACATCTGCCCCGGGACTCGTTGAGCTGTGGGGATTAAATCAGCAATTGATGCATCTCGGGGTGTCAGAGTCCATGAGAGAGTGCGAGTACAGCCAGATAAGCACTCGCAGCTCCACCCCCATGGAGACCCCTTACAAGAAAAGGACCCCAAAGAAGAGGAAGTGGGAGTCCTTCCCAGGTCGGAATAAATTTTACTGCAATGGGAGGATTATGATGGCCAGGCAGACAGGGGTTTTCTACCTCACCCTTGTCCTCATTCTGGTCACATGTGGGCTTTTCTTCACTCTTGAGTAAGTATTATTGATTTTTTTTTCAGTCTTTTTGCACTCCTTGTCGCTGTTTGCTTGTGCACATGTGTATTGTGAGTTTGGGATTTCACAGGCTGTCAGCGAAAAAGTTAAGATATAGGTCAGTTATGTCACTGTGGCATCATTCTGGGAGAGGCTGTGTCGCCTCAGGGCACATGGAGATTTCACTACAGTCTGGTTGGGGATTATACAGATGCTTCCCTGCTTTAAGGAGGTCTACAAAATAAAGACATACAGTTGTTCAAATTGGCAGCGACACACTGTTTAGCCAGGGGCTATTGGTGATGGAAACGCTTGTATGGTTGCTTTGAAAAGGTGTGGTGGTTCTATTTTAATTTACCAAATGGCTCTTATGTTTTGTACATGCCTGTGCTTGTTTTATGCGGTGCAAATAAGTTGTAGGCCATTTCCCTGTTATATACAACAATACTGGAAGAACTGGCACTGACATCATCTTTCATCTGGAGGACCCATTTTCAGAACTTGTGTTGACAAGCATACACCCAGATGAGGTGTCCTTGAGCAATGCACTGAAACCAGGTCTGGGGGTAATATTGGCTGACTTCATGCTGACCTCCCTGGAGAGGTGCTTGTGAACAGAGAAAGAACTGTGTAGGGATCAAGAAACTACCACATCATTATGTAGTGTATACAGTATGTTGTATGCCAATTTGTGCTTTTATACTGACAGTGGCGGGCTAAATGAGGGCGACTTTAAAATGCTGTACAATCACATAGGTCACACATCACCAAACCTAGAGGGAACTGGGGAGGACTCACTCAGGAGGAAGTAGGACTGGGCGATATGGTTGACTGTTGATGCTCTCATGAAATATTTACACACAAGATATTTTTGATAAACAATCAGTAATGTAGATGTGATCAGCAAGAAGGTACAGTTGGTAATGTTTAATAATTTCAGGGAAATTAATCCCTTTACCGTAATGCAGCCTTTAAGACAACACTTATGACAAAATGCTGTTGTTACATTGTTGTTAATCGTTGAAAGATTACATTACCAACATATCAACATGAATCGTTGTTAATGTTGATACGATCTGAAATCCCAGACTTGCCTATATCTAGTCTCATGTCACGATATCTATATAATATCTATACATTCCCCCACTCTATGAAGCGTAAATGGTTAAATCTGCCTGAAATTTGGTCCTTGGTGACATGCCACTTAAGATTTATGGAGCCTGTTGTGTCAGCCCACACGGAGTCTGTCTGCCCACATGTGCTTCTTGCCCTCCCTTAATCACAGTCCCAGAATCCCATGGGAGCCTTCTGCCTTCTCTCACTTGCAAAGCAACCTGTAACCAGACGGCAGTTTCCACTTCACAGTGTCTCATCCAGCCCTACATCCTCACCTCATCTTGCTCTCTGTGACTGGAGTACATGATACAACACGTAGAGCTACACGCTGACCTGAGTACTGTTAGCACTGGAGAGACTGTACATATTCTCTCTCTTTGTCAGGCCTGACTAATCGCTCTGTCCTCTTGTTACTCCAGAAACCCCAAAGCTCTTGGCTAGATAAGAATCCTGCTCCATCATGAGAATTCTTGCTCAATCAGGCAGCCTTTATCAGGGTAAATGCTTTCAGAGTAACAGAGAGCCAATGTGCAAAATACGTTCAGTGGTTGGTGGCTGCTGTCCAGTTTCTGCACTGTCCCTGTAAAACTGGTTGTATGTTAGTGTGCTCCCGTGTTGTAACAGCAAATAAAACGGTGGGTAACTTGATCATCAGCTGGTCGACTGATCATCATGAGGCTAACAACCATCAATATAACAGCGATTAAATGTAGCCTTTTTTCCAGAATAGCATTATTTGAAGCCTTTTTCTGTAAAATACCATATCCTCACATACGATTATATACTATGACTTCATCTTGTAAATCATAGTATAGGTTAGGCTAAAAAGGCGATTACAGTATTTTCAAAAAAGGTGGGTAAACTGAATTTAGGTGGGCGTAAGCTCCACTATAAAACTCTACTACATTTCTAGTGTGCTCTGTGCCAAACCACTGCCGGTTTGCTTTCTTGTATGCCTGTGCATGTGTGCTATCCATTGCAGGTGCAATGCTGCACGTTGCACATCTATCACCAGTGACCTCTGGACCACTTCATCTTTCAATACATTGTCACCTGTCAGCAGAGATACAGACATAAACCATGATCAAAGGCCAGACTACTGAAGAGGACCCACCAAAGGAAAAATCTACAACTGCGTTTGCTATAGAGGCATTTACAGATCTACTAAAATGTAAAAGACTGTAAAGTCCATTTGAACCTGGATGTCCCCAGCACTCACCTGGAGGATGCCAGATGCTTCCTGATGATACCTCTCCCCCCTCAAAGGGTTTCATTTCCTGCACCGTGGCCAGTGGGGCCGGAGGCTGGTTTGCTGTCCTCTGTTTGTTGTGACTACAGGGGACATTTCTCAGGAACACCATGCAGCCACAAAGCGACTCTTCAGCTCAGCACTGTCCCGCCTGCTGTGTGTCCGTGCCCCCGGGGCAGCCGAGTCCTCCTGACTTCACTCTTTCTCTGTCTCCCCTCACCCAGCGCCCATCAGCTGAAAGGAGACATTTATCGGACAGGGTGATAGTCAGCGAACCTGCACATTGGCTTCTGTTGTCATTAACCATAATGCGTTTCGATTAGATGTGTTTTTCTAACCCCACTCGCTAGCTGTCAGCACAGTGGAGAACAACTCCTCATCCATTATTTGTGCAATGTGTGAGGGCCTCCTCTGTCTTTTGCATAGCCTGTGTAACCTGCATATCCAACAAGTGGGCTGCATGGTATTTTTAGTCGTGCTGGAGTGTGATTACACTTGGCTCAGCTCTGTTGCAAGATAAGAAGCCACTCCCTGCTAATGTTCTTTTTTGTAGAGGAGTCTAGTAAGAGACTGGCAGGAGATAGCAAGAGATGCACAAAGCATTAACGAAAGAGGATGCATTTAGCTCTCCATATTTATTTTGCTTCTTCCCCCTTTTTCCTCATCTGAGGGGTGCTCAGCTATGCATGAAAAAGCCTGTTAGTGACCGGCAGACTTTGATCTGTTTATTATTCTGACGCTGGCTCCCCCAGACGCCCATGCGTGCTGTTGTTGCACATGTTGCCTGCTCTCCCTCATGCCTTGTAAAAGTTCACTCAGGCAAATGTTTGAAGTGGTGTGAGTGGCTGAGACGCTGTTTTGTTGGGCGTGAAAATAGACCTCTAGACCCACAAGTGTTTTGTGTTGGGCAGTGACGAGGCTGAATGCTTCAGTATTAGTAGTCCTCGATATGAGTAAAATAGAAATGTTGAGGTCTAATTCACTAGCCATCAAGACCAGCTTATTATGCTTGAGCAATAAAGAAAGACTGCATATTTTCTACATGTGGCAGTGCTGAAGGATGACAGATTGTTAAAACCATTAATTTAAATTGTGGACCAGTAAAGAGCTGCAAAAGTCTATGTTACATAGTCTATGATGCAGACAGAGATGCAGCCAGGTCCCCCCACCCCTGTTTGTCACAAAGATGTAAAAAATCTAGGCATCTGACTCTCACCACATCCTGTGTGTGGAGCCTGTGTGTACTATCTCATGCTTGTATGTATGTTGAATAAAATGTTGAACCTGTATTTTGGCTGCCTCACGAAGTGGCCATTTGCAGAAATCGGTTGGCAGAAATGTCTGTGGATGGTTTCATTCAGAAATACTGGAGGCACTTTGGCAGATTGTTCGAAACAGTGCTCTTGTTCTACATGCTATGTATTGGTTTTACCTCTCTAACAAGACAGACGGGTTCCTTCTTGCTACAGAGCAGCAACATACAAACATTAGACACTAACATGCAATCCTCGTAGCCAAACGGGGCTTGCTTCATAATGAGTAATCCACTCGAAATGTAAGCAAGGTTTGTACTCACAGGAAACAGTCGTTTGCTTAAGGTGTATTTGATGGTTGTGTGGATGTGAGAAGCACAGCCTCATTTTGGAGGAGGCGTATTGGCAGGCAAGGTCTTGTTAAGTGTACAAATACACCCACTTGCTCTCTTCTCACACCCTCCTTGCCACCGTCTAATCCTCAACTGCATTCTGGCTAGTCACGTCTTTGACAGGCTAGAAAGATTCCCTGAATTTGTGCCTGTTTGGCTGGTGCACCAGCGTCCCTTCATAAACCTCTTTAAGCATGCGATTAGGATCGACTAAAAGCTCAGCAATTTTTGAAAGAGTGATTAAGCTTTGCTGTGAAATAGGAGGTAAGGCAACAGATTCAGCCATCGACCGTCAGTTATTAGGAACAGAGAGCAGAGAAGCACAGAAACAGATCTTCTAGTTTCTAGAACATGGGTGTTTACAGGGGAAGCATAGTCATATACATATTAATGACTTTTTAAGGCCTGATTGAAGGCCAGCTTGCGGGGGATATTAAACGATAGGAGTTTCAATTTCTTCAGTTGCCTACATATGTTGCACAACTCAAATTTTGTTGCCCTGTTGCTCCAAGTTTTGGTAATTTGTATGAACTGAGTTGTTTCCACAGTAATATTGGAATTTAGCATAACTTTTTTCCACCTCTGTGCACATCAGCATTAATGCTGGCACATTTTAATCTGATTAGGCTACTCTCTCATTTTGCTTACCTCGGTGAAGTGCACTTGTCATGGTGTAAATCATCCTGTCAGCAGCTGCTGGAGCCATCCAATCCTGGGCTTAATCATCCTCAACTCATTTCTACAATCTGCCTTTTCACTAGCAGGAATCCTTGGTAGCTGAGATTCTTGGGTGGTTAAACCATAACTCTGTTGTGACATGGTGGGTTTCTGTATCCTGTTGTCTTAAGGTTACAGTGTAGTAGAAACAAAAGCACTGATAACTTATTAGCACTGTTAATGGTTGAACCCCTCGCGGTGTCCTCATCCCATTCTGCAAGGTCGCATAAGTGCATTTATCATCTCACAACTTGAGGAAGTTTAGTCTCCAGATGATTGATGCTGGAAATGAGCGAGTGAAAAAAGGCAATAAAATGGAAACATGCCCAGGACACTGTCGTTTATTAGGGGCAGAGAACAAAATTTTGACTTGATCTGCTGGTGATTCTACCTGCACTGTGTTGATCGAAGCCGAAGCGACACTTCATTCATTTAATAGCAAACCGGTTGTTTTGCCTGTGTGAACACGAGTAGAAGTAGGAGCAAACTCTGCACACTTAGATTACTTCTGTCTTGCTTATGATGCATTGTCATAGTGTAATCATCACATATAAAGAGAAGGTTTGCTCTCTCAGACGTAGATTCAGTCTGGTCTTTGACATATGTTTTGCCTATCAGGTCTTCATCTTTGTCACCTTGAACAAACCCATTTAAATAGTCCCACTCCCACCTCTGTTAGATGGCACTGTGATTGGCCACTTTAGGGGATAAAAAAGGCACGTGTCATCATGTGAAATTTCGATTTCTTTTCTGACAGACTGAAGTCTTTATTGTTGAAAATAAACCACTTGTTCATGGTGTTCACTATGATTGGCCACTTTAGTGGAAAAAAAATGAGGCATGTGTTATCCTGCTGAATTTCAATATCTTTTCTTCAGTAGTGAAGTCTTTATTGTTGAAAAGAAACTCCTTGTTCATAGCGTAATAGCACCAAACCACTTTAATCCTATGTTATAAAATCGTTTGTGTCCACAGGTTGAATACAGTGGCAGATTGAGATCACTCAGAAAGGACAGCTACGCCTAGATCAGGTTCCTCAGGAGAAATCTTAAACACCTCTTTCTCAGAATAGTGAAAAGAAAAACCTATTTTATGAGCACCTCAGGCAGTGCTTTCGTTTCATGGAAGAGTAGTACTGTTAAGCTACTTCATTCAGAGAATACAAGAGCTCAAACCTCCCGTAGGCAAGCATGTCAGTTATGGTCCATTGTTATTACATATCTGATGCAGTGAAATCGGTCAAAAGCTGACCCGTCGTGTACTGTATTAATTCTGTGCAGTACTCCGAAAGAATACATAGTGTGTTCGCTGAATGCAGGGGTAGAAAGGCAGTCCGTTATGAAAGAGTTTAGTCTTTGTCCACATGGTTAGCACAGAGCGGTCACACCCATGGTACACATGGTTCCCCCTGAAAAAGAACATTTTTTTCTCAGGCAAATTTTTCAGCGTTATACTAAAGATTTATTGTCCAGTGGTTTTTCTGATTGCCAGACTACTTCACCACACTCCTTATGCTTATTTTTATTTATTGAATTGATGGTTTTGACCCTCACGCATGTTTCCAATTATAGAAATTCATAATTGATATATATAAATAAACCCAGACTGGTGTTGTTAATTCACTGTTTATTATTTTACTCCGTGGATTCTTTTTTTTCTTTTTTTTCTTTTTTTTTTTTTTTTTGTGGAGAACACTTTGCAATACACAGATTTTTCTAATGCCCTTTTGCAGGCAGGTACAAAAATAGAGTAATGAGCATACCATAGTTAGACTAATTATGGAAGAATGGCCTCATCAAAGGCCAGCCAGCCTAATGTTGCTGTTTGATTAGCGAACACGTTTTGGATATGACTTGGTTTCCTTGCAGGACTTTTCTCTCAGGGCAGACTGTCCGTCCCAGACTTTCCTGTTCCTATCCATTTTCCTGTGGAAGCGAGACACTGATCTGTCACCAAGGCTCATTCAGGCCAGAAATCAAGTCCAGCTGTGTGCTTTTTTTTTTTTGCAGAGCCCCTCCTCCCCCCTGACTCGCCCCCGGCCTTCAGTCGACCCCTGCACCCTCTGTGTGTGTCACACAGCTTTCCTTTGCTAGCACATCCACTCCCTGGGCTAGGGGTAATTGAGTGCATTGCATGTGTTGGAAGGTTATGCTAACACATTTGGAGGGATCTCAAACGTATACAGACTGCTTCAGTGTTCGGAGGCGGGCGGTGCTCCACTGACATCTGTCTCTGAAAGGTGGCAGGAAATCATGATTCAATGAAGAAACTCTGGCAAAAATGTAACTACTGCAAATGGGTGCCATTTTCCATTGTTTCATTGACAAATGATTTGGCCTAGAGCTAAGAGAAGGTTCACTTTGTGACCCTCCCTGCCATCAAAAGCAATCAAATTGTAATAAAAGGCACAACTGACAAAGCCTTGTATCCATGTAGCCCAGATATGAATAATGAGACTCTAGAGCAAAAGGCCATAATGCCAAGTGCCTTAAGCGCACCAAGCCCGAAGTAATTAATGGTCCTCTCAGAATTACTTTACATTAACTTGCCTAATGACTAACTAGCCTGCTTCATCATTTTTGTTCTTTCTTGCAGATGAATGTGCCAATTTTCTATCCACCCTTCATGTTCCAGTCTTTGCTCTTGGAGTCTCACACATCAGCACATCATCACTAGCCATTTTTTCTCTGAAGTGTTTTTTGGGTACAGCACCCTCTTGGTGTTAAGCTCCTTTCAGTGGCTGGAAAAGATAACTCTTCTTGACCTCTGAGGACAGAAGGGAAATTGCGGACTAAGATGCTGTGAAGCTCGGAGGATGGATGTTTTGTGTTTGACAGGCTTTTTGTTGTAGATCAGAGGATATTGATTGCCTCCGAAGCTGTTTTACAGCACAGCGTGGTGGCTTAGATGGAAGGTAGGAGGCGGCGTGGTGTATTTTGGGTGGCACTGAAAGGACAGCTAGTGAACAGTGCAGAGCAAGGTGAGGCCAACCGTCACATGGTCGCACCAAGCTGAGATGAAAGCCCCAAGCTTTCAGTCCCAACCAAGTTTTTAAAAACAGGTTGGTATCATAAGAGGATTTAGTGAGAAATGTGATCACGGTAATCTGAGTTGGATTACTGTTGAGATTAGCACGCCCCGTGGGAGGGAAATGAGAAGGCAGACCTCAAGAGACCCCATTGAGGTAGAAAGATTACCTGTGATGCCCTGCAGAGATAATGAAGACACACTCCACTGTTGCTCACACTTGCACCAAAAGGCACCGGATTTTACCCATGATACAATACTACTACTTTCTAGGGCTTTATTTTGTGTATTTTGATACTGTTATACTACCATTGGCTTATATAAAATTCACGCTTTGATATATAAGTTGATGTAAAATGTATATATGGACATTTGCCATAATTTGTTTTTATCAAAAAATCATGTTTGACTACTTGAAATAATCACACACTCTGCTTTGACTACTTTAATCGTCGCTGCAAGCATGCAAGAACAGGCAGGGAAGCTGTGTGCCAGGAAAAATATGTCCTATGGGACACACTTTTTGTAGTTTCAGTTTCTTTTCTCTTTTTTTTGCATTGTGGTGTTATTTTAGGATTGAAACTGAGATACTTTTGCTGGTATCAGTACCAAAGTCAAATTTCTGTTGTAACAGCATGCTTCTGTCTCCGTGCTTGTGTACTGAGAAGTCTAATTCAGTGAGAAGTACGAGGCCCGTTGGAGCTGAAACGTACGGTTAGATTGGCTTTACGAGATCCACGTATTAAACATTGACTTTTAATAGGCTGTCTACAGTGCTTCATGCTTAAAGTGGAGCATGATGTTTGATTTGGCTGTTGGCTGTTGGCTGATAGGTATAGGAGACCTGGCTCTGATTTAGCATCTCAGAGCTGTTTTCTTGATCTTTGACCTTTGGGTTTAGTGAAATTGCAAAGCTCTGAGCGCTGTATTTGATTTGGCTCTCTCTAGGAAAGAGAGTAAAGTTCATTTGCATTGTTTTTGTTGGATTTTGCATGGGCAAACTTAGTTTTTGTCTTTTTGTTTCCTTGTTTGCTGAGTGCTCAGTGAACCATGTGACCTAGCTAACGACTTTTTAAGCCGTTTCACAAATTAGATTATTACATTGTGTCATTTAGTTATTTTATACTGGTCAGTGAAGTAATTGTCCTTTTTTTGTCTTTTATGTGGTACATTTTCTCAAAGAGCTTATATCCCGTGCCGCTTCCCACATCATGACACCACACATGGAGTTTTAGCAGGCGAGCAGCAGGAAACGGCCCCTTCGTTGTATAAAAAAGGTTTGATGGAGTCAAGATGGCAACATGTTGGCAACACGCTCAAACAGACGTAAAGGCTTGTTTACGTCTGCGAGACAGATTTGGAACATTAAAATTGAAAGTGACTGCAAACTCCAAAACCCAAACAAACACCTTTCCATATGGTGCGCAGCCGTGGATAGCACAGTGTGTTACATATCCCCTCTTCCCTCTCCAGTTTGTGTCACTCTGCTGGGAAGCTGTCAGGTGTAATGAACAGTAACTCACGTGGCTTCGTCGACAGTGCTGTTGTTCTCAATGTTGACAGGCAGGTGGCTTCGCTTTTCGCTGATATCTTTTGATCTTGTATCCTAGGATCTGTCTTGTTTTCACCAAATTGGGCACATTGATCTTTGGGAGGAAAAAAAATCAGTTCATGGATACACACATACAGTATAAGCGGTGGGGAGCATGCTAATTGACCAGTTAGGATTCATTGAGGTTTGATTTGCCTCAGATCAAATGCACTCAGGCTCTGAGTCAGCCCAGTCACTATGGCATTACTGAGAAAATATGGATGTTTCTCTCAGGGACCTCAAGACTTCTTCACATAGGATACAGAAAAGACATGCAGTGCTTCTTTTTAGACCTTATATTAATGGTTCTGAATGAGGAGTGGAGCTACACTCATGGCTCCACAGACAGCAATAGTTTTGGAGTCTAGTCAGTTTTCTGTGTGTTGGGGCGCCCTGGTGGCTCACCTTGTAGAGTGTGTACCACATGCTATGTTGAGTGCAGCAGCCTGGGTTTGAGTCCTTTACTGCTTGTCAGCCTCTCTCTGCCCTGTTTCTCTACATTGTATTATCCAATAAGGCAGAAATGCCCAAAAATAATATTTAAGACACTATAGAACGTGAACAATGAAAATACACTGTAGATAGTCAGATTTGCATCATATCACCACCAAAACACATACAATATATTCAATAATAAACTTGCCAGTCTTTATTGTGTCTTATGTGCATATTTCAGGTGTGTTGGTTTTATTTACATTGTGTTTATCATCTTTCCTCCGCTCATTTCCAAGATGAATCACTTTCATTGCTGTCATTTATATCGGGTTTCCTCATCTTCTCCCAGCTCATCCCTCGTTTGACGTTTTATCATTTAAATGAACAGAGATCATGTTGCAGAGTGTACAGACATTGCTGTTTGTGCTGTGTTTGCCGAAAGTTCGACATCAGTTTGATTTCGCACAAGATTGATTTTGTTTCTTGTGCACTGCCACCGTAAAGGGCTTGTGGTTTGTGTTGAGGCTCTGTTTTCCCATGTGGCCTCAAAAGGCTTAGAGACGTACTTGCTGATATTGTTTCTTTCCCCCTATTTGTTAGGTTAGCTGTTACCTTTCTCCAGCCCCTCTTTCCATCTTCTTTATTATGCAGATGGGAGAAATATGAGTTTTAAAGAAGGCATCATGGGATTTGTTAATGATTTTTATTTGAAATTTCCTGTTTTGGGGGTGTGTGTAAGAGTATAAGAGGGGGACTGTTTGTTTTGTATATTATATTTCAAGATTCTTATAATTTCATGCTCAGTTTTGCTATATTTCATAACTTATTTTCAAGGCACAACAGCATCAACATCACATTGATTTTGGCAGATCACATTTTGACATTTTGGTGAGTGTGTTTGAACTGTTATTGAAATTAGAGTGAGCAGGTTGTTCTCATAGTTGAGAGGGTGAAAGTGAACAAGGATCGGGTGAGTTGACCATTGCCCAGAATAAAACGTGGAATACACTCATGTCTCTCTAGGGTTATTAATTCAGGCTGTTGATTTACAGGAGGCAGAAGACCTGATGACCTGTTGCAATTTTTCCATCCGTAGCTGTGAAGGCAAATTTAACGATGCCTGAAATCATTGCCTACTTTATTGAGGTCCTCTTTGAGTACCCTGCAGAAGGTTAGACAAGCTATCTTTTATCACTGCCAAGGTAAGAAGATGGAAAGACCATGCCAGCCGTTCTCTCAGATATTTGTCAGCTGGGTTCAAAACCTGGAGAATTTATTGACGGGCAGCTCTACTGTACTTAACACTATGAAGCTGGGATGTGCACCTGAATCGTCTGGAATTGCCAGCTGCTTTTTTGTTTTGTTTGCTTTTGATTTCTAATCATCTAACCAACAAAATTAATGAAGTAATGGACATCATTTTGAGCATCACAATGCAAAAATGAGTCCAACAGTTTCTTTTCTAATACTTTAAATCTCCACTGGTACACTTTGCTCCAAATTGACTTCCACTTAGCCTATATCTCTTGCTCAAGGCTATATATCACGATACTGTTTGCCTCAGGAATTAGCCATCATTAGGTTTATTGCAGTGCCCTCAACTGTCAATAATTCATGCAGGTCTTGGTGACAGTAAAGTTAGTACAGTTTTATTATGAGGTAGTCTGTGGTGGGGAATGATCAGAAGAGCAGCCTTCCTGACTGGTGTAGTTTGTCTATTCTCAGGGCACTTTTTTCCTGGTCTCCAGGGTGGGCGTGAGTGTTGCAGTCAGCCTTTTGTGCCTGGTCGACCTGACTTGTTCCCATCAAACTATTGTGGTAGCTACACAGCGCCAACCTTGATCCCCGAGTGCCTTGACAACCTGTTCCAGCCCACAGATGAAGAAATTTCTATACCGCTCTGAATTTCAGTGATTTCAGGTTCGTCAGAAACATTTACGCTGTTTTGCTCAGAAGTGGACCAACAAGTGTTAGCTTGTTGCTGTAGGGGTGTAGTGGGGCTGGAGAGGAGTTCAGCCACCCATTTCCTAGCTTCATTTTACCATTTCTTCCATGGTGACTTTATTTTATTATTTTTTTCATTCAGAGTGCTCAGTCATAATTTCATTTGAGTCTAAACATTGTCCCATGGTAAGCAATATTATATTTGAATTCTCAGACCTCTCTGTACACTGCCACTGGGCTGCTTTGGGGACACCAAGCTATTCAGTACTGTGCTTTCCACATTCAAGCTATGAAGGCCTAGTTTTCTCTTTTGTTGTAATACAAAGTTACAAGCCTGAGGCTCCTCAGTCATCCATTTCTTAACTATATCTGAATTATCTGTCTTTCTACACTGCTCTTTGTTGATGCAATATTAGAGTTGAACAAGCAGGGATGAACACACATTTCTTTTTCAAGTTTAGGCCAGACATGCAGGCCTGACATCACTGAAGTGATGTTTGCGAGATAACTGTATACAGCGCAGTGCAATAAATATGTGGTGAGGATGGAGTAATTCAAAACCCTTGTCCCAGCCCATATATTTACTCATGTCTTGGAGATTGAAAACTGAGAAATGTAAAACTTTGCCAAGACACAATAGAAGTTATAAAAAGACATCCCCCACCCAAACCTCAAGCCAGACTTTTTCTGTAGTCGGTAACCAGTAATGATTTCCATCTTGTTTTGCTGCCACAATTTCTCTGTCAAATCCAACAAGAATTCAGTCTTTACCTTCATCAACCCAATGCTTTGTTGGAACAAATAAAAACCCTGAAATAAAAGTCATCTTGCAGTCTCTATCTTGATGAGTGTCTTTGTTTCTTTTTTTTTCCCTTGGAGGCTTCAGCTCACTCATATGGTTGTTTCCAGGGTAACCACATTCCCTTTCGAAATTTACCATGTCTGACATTGGATACTGTCCGTCTCCATGGAAACAAAGCCCCTCAAGTCCTGGTTTATTATAAGATTTGGTACCAAACTAAAGGGGAAATGATAGTGTAACTTGGGAAATATCCAGTGTCTCCTCAATATTCCCTCATTGCATTCCTCAAAAGAAAGGAAAGTTATTGAAATCGCTCAGATGAGACATGTGCTCTAACACCAGTAACTGATGAAAATGGATTTGATTCTCATCTTGGGATCTTTGCACAGGCTAGGTGTTGGCCTACCTGCATCTCAGCCATGTATCTCTATTGATCCATGTCAATAGAGATACATGGCTGAGTTGCAGAATTGGTGTAGCAGTCTTCCCTTCCTCTTTAATGGCTTCAGCATTTAATCTCTGTCCATCTCTACCAGTCTGTCACTCTCTATTACACCTGACTGCCTTCCCATTATGTGTCCAGTGTCTGACACGGAGACAGTGTTGAAAACAGAGGCCGCGGTCAGGGCTGTTCTCTCAGCCATCTGCGTCACCTCCTGGAGGAGAAAATGACATGCCGAAGCAGTGGATGACATTTTTTGATCTGAAGTATGTTTGCATAAAAACGAGCAAAATCCACATGATTTGGTTTTCTTTAGTGAAAAGAAGTGTTTGAGGTGTAATTTTTTGACTATAATAACTTAATAGCTTAATAGCTGTGCCATGAAGGCTATGGCAAAACAATGCAGACTGCAAGTTGGACAAAAGAAAAATTGCATGGCCTTAGTTGCATGCCGAGAGGAGGCTGCTTCTCACCGGCAGGCAGGAGGAGGAAAAGCCGCCCCTGCTTGCTAGAAAATGTTTATGTAAAAACTGATTGTCTGGCTGATTGTCTGTCAAAAGCTGCGTGTTAAAATAGGTTATACACTGTGACGCATCACAACTGTTTTGATTTGATTGACTGTTTGACGTGTATTTTACGGCTGGCTATTCAGCAGGAGCTGGACTTTGTTGGCAGAGATGTAAAAGTGTATTTAAAAAATTTACAGCGTTTGGGAGAGCGAGGCATCAAGTGCACAGCCACACAGTATCATGAAATAAAATAAATCAGACCTATAAAAACATTAAGATTTTTTTATTGCTCATTTAAAACTCTTCACGGTTGGTTCTTCACGCAGTGGAAACGGAAACAAAAGCCAGTCCCAGACTGTAATGTGCTCTGACAAGTCTCAGGTTATGGAAAGTTCCTGGTTACCCTTGGTAGATGAAAGCGGCTATAAATGACCTATGACAACATTTGACATTTCAGCAGTGCACTTGACTTTCTGATTGATTACTTCAAAACCATTCAAATTTGTGCTTTAGTGTAATGGTTACAGATATAACACCCTCACTCAAGGCCTGCCAAGCTTTTCACAACTATAGCGATTTCCCATTAGAGCCTGTAATTGCTGGATTCATCAATGTGATGTGTGACCAATCAGACTGAGTAGAGGACAGATTGAATAGGCAGATGAAAAGAAGTTGGGTAATGACATTGGACATTGATTCTCTTTTTCCTGGAACTTTGTAATTGGCTCTTTTCAGTCTGCTTTCTCAGGCTAAATAGACTAAACACAGCAGGGTACAAGTGAAAGACTGCCAAACCCATTTCCTTTTAATCCTAGGTGTTGGACTCTCCTAATGTTTTTTAGATGTTCTTTGGCTTGATTTCATCATGCTTCATTTAATGCAGGCAGGTCGGGGTCTGTCGCCTTCCATGCTACTGCCGATCTCCCCACTCTGTCTTGCAATCAAGCACTCGTCAGGGAGATGTCACACCAATTCCTGTAGGGTTCACTTCACATTAACTGGAGTCAGGCTGGCAGGGATTATCCAGTCTGTTCAAAGCTGTGTATATGTGTGCGCGTGTGTGTGATTGCCTCAGTGATTTTGTGTGTCTGCCAGGTTAAAGTGAGAAAATGAACCGGTTTCGCTGCCTGCACTGACAAAGAAAAACATGCCAGCACTTTAGGTGTTGAATGCTTGAGGCTATTACCTCCCCAGATACTCCAGATCAGAAATATAGAGAGTAGGACTCCAGACACTCAGGTCAGCAGGAAAGTCAGTTTGCTCTCACTGAGATTTTACCACTGTCCAAAAAGTGTCGGCGTGCAAGCTTGTGTCATCTAATGGCCAGTGAGCCCTCTGTGTTTGGGTTTCAGAAGTTCACTTACAAGCTAACATCAGGATAAGTTCTGTTTGCGCTGTGATGGTGATGTTACATTTTTCATGCCCTCAACTCTCCAGACAGGAAGCAGAGAGCTGAGCCTTTTCCCTAAACAATTGGAGTAGTTGTCTCTCTTAAGCATTTCTGTAAAGAAATGTCTCTTCAGCACTGCCTAAATGGTCTGAGATCTGCTGGCATCCTCTTGTTATTTGTTTCCCCTCTGGCAGTTGAAACAAACAAGTCTCTCTAAAAACATACATTTTGTCCCTTCTTTGGCAATAGAGCAAGAAGGCGCAGCAGCAATTTGCCTGGTCATTTTGTTTATTGCCAGCCCCTCTCAGGGTAGATTTAACTTCTGGTGCGAATTGCTGTTGTGTTGCAGAGCTAGTCTGGTTCCCCTCCCGTTCCAAGACACAGCTCGGCACTGACAGCTACAAAACTCTTGGGAGTGGCAGAGTTAATTCCAAGTCTTCAGTGGTTTGGTTCATGCACACTTCAAACCAACTCGTTCTTTTATATTCAAACACAGCACAAATGAAAGGTAGCCAAAGCGGGAATTTAAAAAACCTGACGGCGCTTACATTGAAGGTTTTGTACTTCTGCATTGATGTGTGTGTTGTTGAATTCCTGTACAGATATCCGCCTATGATCATCCAATCAGAATGTGCGACCTCGTGTAGACTTGATGGATAAAATGTCTTCATTTGATCCACATACTTTCCCCAAGTTTTTATTTTTCAGATTTTAACTTGGCTCATGACACATCTGGATTCTGTAGACCATAACTTGAATAGATTTCATTGGTATTACAAGAAACCAGAACAGTATGAACTTGAATAAGCCAGCATTATTGAAAGATGTGTGCACATTATCCTTTCTACTGTTTTTCTTGTCGCATCTGTGAAAAGTTAGTTTCTTTCTTTCCACAAGTTCCATTGTACCTTAGTGGTGATAGAGAATATTATTTTTATTTATAGCGCTAAATAGCTTATCCTAAATGGAAACGTGACTGAGTGGGACCTGAGCTGCTTGTCTGTTCCTATCAATTAGGATACCTGCATATAGATCGGCACATATAGACCCAGTTGTTCAACATCAGTTAATGATTGTTACTGATTCTCAGCTGCCTCTTCTCCGCAGGGAAGTCATAGCACTGAATCCCATTTGATCAGTTTGAATTTAGTGTCTTGCTCAGTGACACTTCAACTAGGCAGGTGTGTGCTGACACAGGACAGTCTCCATGTGCTACACCACCATCCTGCCCTGTGTAAATACCCTCATTAAGTCAGTGGGTTTTATTTACTTGGACAGTGTTATGTCTTGTGGACCTTGTCAGATGATGCAGTATGTTGAATAGAGACAATTAATAGAGGCTGGTGTTACTTATTCTGTGCTATACTATGTCAGAGTCAGATTAAGACGAGTATAAGCAAGAATATGAGCTGCATTGTTACCCAGCCAGAGCTCCAGGAATACATCCCAGTATTGGATTACAGAGTCACGACACAGCACTGGAACACATCTCTCCTCTGTAATCTGGCCCACGGCAACGGGACAGGACCAGAACACCATGATCTGTCTTACCCTGCCCCAGTGAGAAGCCTGTCGATGGCGGGG
>OMLF01026527.1:0-14368 GCA_900302615.1 Holocentrus rufus | reverse complement strand
GATGGCGGGGGGGGGGAGTCACAAGGCCCTGAGCAGGACTATCCAGAGATGTCCAATTAGTGAGCATCTAAAAGAAGAGTATGTACACATAAATGCAGAATAAGTGTTCATTACAATACAGACCCTGTGAACTTCAGGCCAATGTCAATAATTGGAGAGTGTTTGTGCTGCCACAGCGTTGTCCTGCCTGCAGCCCCCCCACTGATGTCCTAGACAACACAGTGCTCTGTTCCCTCAGTCCCGTCTCAGTCCAGATGTAAAGCAGCAGCGCTGGCCAGTTTCCACTTGGACAGGATAATAATGTGGGGCTGTAGATGGTTGGCCCTCTGGCTGTTACAGCCTAAATGTTATTAAAAATCGTACAAAGTCTTCAGTTGATTCAAATTTGTGTCGTAATTACTTCATTTAAATCAGTTCCTCTTCTGTCATGAGGATACATTGGGTGTGTTCGCTAAATACTGGATTCCTCTGACACTTGGATGCTGACACTGTTTACTCACACTGAGTATTCATACCAGCTCTACAGGATGTACTGGACTCTTTGGCTCATAGCTTGCATCATGCTCGCTGAGCAAACGGCAAAGGTGTGCCCTCTCAGGCACCTGAAGACATGGCAGCCTGCCAGGCACCTGTGGTCATATCATTATCCACTTACACACAGAGACATACATTAAAAATGCATTGTAAGTTTTTGTGCTGTTGCCAAGGTGTCATCATATTTTGGCTGACCTTTTCCACCGGCTAAACAGGCACTTATCTCCAGCAGGTCAGGTGAAAGCTGAGAGGCTTTGCAAATGGCACGGGAGACTCAATTAGCACAGATCAGCAAGTCCGAGCAAATGCTTCCTTTTGCTTGCCTGAACCTCTTCTCTTGATCCGTGCTCATGTCCTCTCCATCCGCCGCCATTGGCAGAACCCAAAATGGCAAGCCTAAATATAGTTTGGCTGGGCTGGTGAGAGGAGTAGCTGGTGCTGGCACAGAACAACGGATGTAGCTGCCCTCCCAAGGAGTTACCATCTGGAGGAGAGGTGCTGTGATGGTGCTGTGATCTATACATCACCTACCAATCTTACACGTTTGAGAAAGTCTCGGCTCGCACCTCCTGCCTTGATCAATGATTAGATGTATTTTTGGATTTGACTCACTCAACAGAAACCCTCAGGCTCTGTTCATGATATTCCTCTTTTGTCGGACGAGAAGCATCTGCTTTTGAAAAAGAGTTGAGTTGGGCTTCTTTTCAGGCAGAGTTGGAGTGCTTTCTGAAGTTGAGAAAAGTTCAGTTTTTTTTACACCTGATGTTGCCTGCATGTTTGATCAGCAATGAGCACGTTCGCTGTCTTATTATACCTTAGGTTTAACAAGCCAAGGACAATCCAGGGTTGGGCAGGGCCAACATGCACCGAGTAAAAGCGATCACAAATATCTTGTTACATCTCTCGAGTGTAAACATGGTATTGTCACTACAATGTTTGACCTCCCTGTCACCTGCCACTATCACAAAGCCATCTTCACTGTGTCACGGTGTCACTTCAGATTCCCTCCGTTCACGTCTGATCTGTAGCCTGTGCTTCTCTGCATTGATTTTGCAACGGCAGTCAATAACTGAGTGCAATCGTGAGTGCTTGGCGAATGGCTGTAATGGCTTTCCTCCCATCAGAAGCATTTTTCAGCCCGGTGCTGAACATTATTGTAACGGGATAATGGACGGCTCTCCCTCCTCCACCTTCTCTGTACATTGTTCGTTCATCGTTCCATGTCATTTAGCCCCCTCACAATGAGCGCTCCTTCCTTTCCGAGAGGCAATAATGCATGCAGTATCGAATCACCTGTGCCACTGCGCTAAAAGGAGCCATTTTGGGGATGGTTCAAAGTACAGAGCGGCCCGTTGTTTCGTGAGTCATTCGTGTCAAATTCTATGCTATTGAAAGTCACTTGACAGAAGCATTTGACACGGTTACATTTTAGGCCAATTACAGAACAGTCAATACTCTGGGATGTAATATCCAGCCCGCTTGCATTTGACAGCTTCTGAAAGAGGTGAGATGAAAGCAACCCTGTATATATAAACACTGATAGTATTTTAATCCTCAGGTCAACTCTTTGTTTTGCATTCCTCAACAGCGTCCCTCAAACACACGATCACCACATACCCAATCTCCAGGAATGTCACATCTGCTGTTACTCCCCACCCCCATCCCAAACCCCCCCTTGCGATGGACCAGCTACCAGCTAATGCACTGGGACGAGGCAGCTTGTGGCACGCCCCTGTGGGACTAAATGTGATTACTGTAATAAGCACCTGCGCCGCTGGCCGTTTAACAGGATTACACTGATTTATATCTCATTACAACAGATTACAATGCAGGGGAATGACCCTAACAGTGTGTGTTTGTGTGCTCGGGGGTTATGTCCAGCTAATGGTCGTTAAGCAACAGGTTGCAGATATTCCCACGAAATTTTCATGGCTTATCTCACTTGGCATCCGTCACTTGACTAAATGTTTTGCTCTGGCTCTGAACATTGTTCTTGCATTTGCACTCTGAAGAGCTGTTTGTGTTTTTGGCACGCAGACGTTTGTCCCTCAGGCCCTCAGCTGATGTTTGCCCTATAATCTCCCCGGGCTCTGGCTGTTTGAAGATTCAACTTTTTACCACTTCAGCATAGCAAGTCAAACAGAAGAGCCCTGTGTGTCTGTGGTTTGTTTTCCTCTGATGTAGGCTGCTCGTTGAGATCGACTAACTTAAACATTGTTCCTCATTTCTTCTTTTCCCGTGTCTGCCTGTCCTCCCAGTTGTCCGTACCTGGCTCTCCATTTGACTCCGGCCATCCCGGTGATAGGCGGCGTGCTGTTTGTGTTTGTGCTGGGCACGCTGCTGAGGACCAGCTTCAGCGATCCTGGGGTGTTGCCCAGGGCGACCCCGGACGAGGCAGCCGACCTGGAGAGGCAGATAGGTAAGAAAGCCCTTCGTGCTCCTCTGCTTCTCTTTCTTTTCTCTCACTCTCCCTTGGTCATGCTCTCTGCTTGCTATCAGTATCCATCTGTCACGTCTCCCATCCCATTTTTTTTCTCTCTGTCTCAAAGCCTCCGTTTATCCAACTATCCCTTTGTCGTCGTCCCTGTGGTAACCTGGCTGCCTCTCCAGCAGAGATAACACAGAGGCCAGGGGACAGTCACCAGGGACCACACCTCCATTAAATGTTTTGTACACATACGATTTCTCCCTATCACTTGACTTTGTTTTTCACCCTTCTGCAGTCTGAGCCGTTATGGAGTGATAACACTTGAGAGTCAAAGTCAAAACCTCCCCTCTGACACCCCTCTGTCCATATCAGTCTCTCTTTCTCCTCTCCCTCCATCTCTCCATCTTCTGTAAGCCTCTTTGGTTGGTCCTGATTCAGCAGAGCCACTGGGTGGAATATTCCTTTACAGCCTGCTGTCTGCAGCGATAGATTATCTGGCTGATGTGAGGGGAGCTGGAAGTAAGGACGGAGCTTCCATCAACTTTGAAAGCCGTCTGAAGTTGAAGTTAGGCTGTGGCGAGGCAGTGGAGCCCCTTTAACCCGTTTGACTCTGATCTCTTTATTCACTCCAACTCATCTGAGTGATGTGTTGTCTGACTCAGCCTGCACTTAGCCAAACTTCTGAATCTCTTTCATGATGTGAAAGTTAAAATTGTTGGTGCATTACTGACCGCTTGATATGGAATGATCAAATCACCAGCTCACAGCGGGCCATCAGCCAGGATTAGTCTCGACAGCAGCCTGTGATGTCGATTCTGTTTATCTGGTCAAGAGCCTGGACTTTGATGCCCAGTGACAATCACTGTCTGATTATATTATATGTCTTTACATCGGATATAGTACCATCAGGAATAAATTTTTCTCATAAGAAGTAGAGGCGTCAAACACAGAAACTTGACTGATATATGGATGATGTGGATATGTAGACGCAACCAGAGGCTTTTGTACTGGTTAGGATGCAGTGGTTGATGAGCCAGGTTGCCTGCAGTGTGGTTGCTGGTTCACAGTGCCTGGTTAGCCACTTGCCAGTGTCCCAGGTTGTCTTCTTGCCCTGTAGGGAAAAATGCATTCTTAACATTTTGTTCAAAGTTTCAACTCTTCTATGGTCAATAGCCTTTTAAAAGTCAATGGTCTTTTATTTTAGAATTTGAAGCTGGTATTTTCCTGCGATGGTCTTTCTTTCCTTGCTTCGGGCCAGTGGGGCCTTGTTAAACAAACTCTGGACTAGCTTAATTAATCTTGTTAGGAGACTTAAAAGCTTTGGGAACGAAGGTAAAACACAGACAGAGCTCGGAGCAGTGGGCTTTGAAACGGCACTGTGCCAGAGTACCGTATTATATTAGCAAACAGTTGTTAAGAAATACAAACAAATTAAAGGCCGGGAATATGAACAGTGTTGACCCAAATACCACGCTGCCCGTCTTGCTACTGCCCTCTCATCCCCTTTGGCTTTTTTTTTTTTGTTATTGTTGTTTATGTATTTGCAGGCTTAACAATTGGTTATTTAAGTTGGAATCTGTTGTGCGCACAGACACTGGAAACATTTGTCATATAGTTGTTTGTGGTCTGTCTATGGACTCCCAACAAATATATGACACAGGACGATAAATATAGCCATATGGGTTTAGTTTGCATAGATGGTGGATTCATAGTGTTGACCAGGCTTTAGTGAACATTGGAGGCTGGAGTCAGGGTGAGCCTGCCCCTCCATCTGCTAATGATGGAAAAACATCAGCCGTTGTACAATTCATTACTGCTGCGGTTTCTCTATACCAGGAACATCCACATCCAAAGCCACTGCATTTTCTACCACTGACAGTATACTGATGAACTGCTTTTTATGTTGCCACTATTATGGTTTTCATTACTTTTCATGCACTTGAAAGATCCTTGGCTGTAAGAACCTCCTTGCCACCAACACAAAGATGGCCTCCTTGACTTCAGTTTAAAGTGGGTTGTTTGCATAAACCAGGCGTTTTAGATTGAAGCTACTGAGAGGTTAAAGTTTGTTTTCCCACAGTAAAGAGGTAGAAAAACCCTGTGTTCAGATGACGTCTGTCTGTCAGTCTCTTTACCATGAGTGTACCACAGCTAAAACCACTTTTAAGTTTGTACAGAGTGAGTGTGGGTAGTGCAGCTTTTCATGCTTGGCAGATGAAAAAACATTGATAACAAAAAAAAAAGAGAAAAATGTAGGAAAAGCTCCTCATTGCAGAGGATCACAACCTGAGTGTCAAAAGACTAGCTTGGCAAATTGTATACCTGGCAGCAGGGGGCTATAATTATATGAGGGCTATGATTGTTATTTTAATAATTAGCTGTTACATCCAACAGTGTAAACATTAAACAGTGTCTGCAAGTGAGGCTACTGTTAGCCAAGTTAGCCTAGTTTGTTCAAATGCATTTAATCCCAGCCCTCAAAAATAAGCGCTTCTCAAATCTGCACATTTTGGCTTGCTGTTTAAAACGCATTATCTGAATGCACCTTTAAAGTGCAGTTGCTACAATTACAGGCTTGCTCTGAATCCTTTCCACCTTTTTTGGTTTACATTCCGCCTTATTTGCTCCTATCAATGCTCTGCCCGACCCATGTGCTCTCAGTCCTCTGTTTCTCCTTGCCCTCAGCATTCCCTTCCTCTCTCCTGCTTCTTGCACTCTGCTGCCCTTTATCTCCTGTTTTCTCCTTTTTTCTGTCAGTCTCTGTCAGTCTTTGTAGTTTCTCTAGAAGGGTCTGCTCCCCCTGCCCCCTCCCCTTCTTGCCCGTCTCTCCATTCCTGTCTCCCACTGCTTCCATCTTTCCATCTCTCAACCCTCCCTCCCTGCTCCTCGTCCTCTCTCTGGTTCCCATGTCCGAGCCCATGCAGTGCAGTGCTGTGTTGTTTTGGTTCTAGCCACAGCGTGGCAGTTCGACATGCAAGACATTAGTAGCACATCTGTTTGTTCTTAGCCTGATCATCCAACCTCATCCCAGCCCCAACACCAACCAGCTCCAACAATGTCCTCTCGACAAAAACACTCCTCTCTTGTCTCTTAACTCCCTCTCACCGTTTGTATTTGCTCTGCGCAGGTTTGTCTTCTCGACTTCATTAAAATGTCTTCTGGAGTTGTGAAGTAGCTTATGATAATGCTGCTTTTCCTGGCAGTGTTTACCCGCTCATTTATTTCATTTTACGTGCCTCCTCATTTCTCTCTCATTCCTTTCGTCCGCCTCCTTTGCTCACAAAAGTTCTCATTCCTGGCATTTTCCCCCCTCCTCAGACTGCGAGGCGGCGCCCATCCTTTTTCATAAGCAGCTACCTCTTTTTTAACATTCTTATGTAACCATGCAGACGTTGATAATCACGAAGAAGTAGACAAGTTTAGCAAGTAAGCTGAACTTTTTTGAAATGCGTTTTCTTTTTTCACTTGACAGCACTGCCCAAATGTAACAACTCCACACCATTTATTAAACACACTATACAAAATGATAAAGTTACAAATTATTTCTTATTTAGCCTGGTATCAAATGGATTTCTGCTCTTTCAGTGCCAGTGGTTGAATTCATCTCGCCTCACATTGTTGTAGTAATAACACTGAGCTGCTGTGATACATATTGTTAAATAGCGCATGTCTACAGGGGTGTAACAGGGTAGACAGCAGTTCAAACAGAGACTGTTTGTGTGGCTGATGTCACTGCTCAGTCCAAAGGTGTGATATGGTGGGAAAATACCAGGAGTTTCACTTGTCCAGAATTGTGCGTCACCATCAAGCCTGATTTGTCCTTGTTCTTCTTTCCCTAGGCTGACTACAGCCTCCTTCTTGCCTTGTAAAAGAAAGTTTATGTTTTATATCTTGTAACAGCTTAGAAATGTACACTTTCTTGGGGGGTGAGATTGTACACGGTTTGATGGCTTAAATGTTGAGCGTGGTGTTGTGGTAATGGCTGTCTGGGCTGATCCTGTGACAGGGCCACTGTGAAGGAATGACTAAATAAAGGCATATTGACTCAGAGGACTGATGGCAAAATAAACACGGGGACACTGGGTCAAAGGGCTCAAGACTGAAGGAAAGATAGAGAGGAGAGAGATTGGTGAGCAAGACAGAGAAAGAAAAATGAAAGAAAATGTTCTTGATAGTTTATGAGTTGCAGGAATGTTATATAAATTCTCGCTCGGTGCTGCATTTCACTTTATATATGCTAAAGCTCTGTGGTCACTCTTAATCTGAGATGACACTGCAACAAGGAAGGAACTGCGAACCACAGCCCCAAAGTGTGAAAACTGTCATAATGTGTCCCTTAATCCTTCTTTGCACTTTGCATCTTTGGCGTGTGAGCATATTGTGTATGCATGCATATTGTTGCACTCATTTCAATTTTAAAAACAAAGCCTTGTACGGTCTCGCCACAAACTGCCCATGAACTTTTGTAATTCAGCAGCAGCCTCATAAATAGCTAATGATGTTTTCATGCAGCCAAAGTGCTACAGGGCTCAGGTTCAGCACCACTACTATTGATTTGTTGACTAAACGATGCAGGACATAATGACTGTACAATAGGAGACAAGGTCCCTTCTCTTCTCTGTATTTCAGGACAGAAAGCTGATAGCTACACCTCTGATGTCACTATTTTGTTGAGCAGATGTTTGTATTGTCTGCCAGCTGTAGCCTTCAGTCCTTGAATTGTCGGAGGTTAGAGTTTAAAGGTTGGGCAATCCGTGGGTAAGCGGAGTGAGGCATGTTTATGCACTTGTGAACTTGTGAGCACAAGTACTGATGACCTACCACTGGTGTGTGTTCCTACCCACCCACCTCTCTCAGTATTTTGTTCCTCCACTGTATACTTACCAACATAGCAGAAATGCCACAAAGATCTATTAAGAGTTGGTAAAACAGTGTGGAAGGTCAGGGAGGGTAGCACAGCCTGTTGTTAACCTCTGCTGGAAATGGAGACAAGAGTTTATCTCCCATCAGGAGGCCATTTCTGGTGTCTGTGCATGTCTGCCTGCCCGCCCAATATGTCAGATCTAGACAGGCTGGCATCATTTCAGCGCACACATGCCAAATCCAGAAGACTCCGAAGCATTAATCAGAGCAGGAGATGGTCAGAACTGTCTCTTCCCCTCCCTCCTCCTGATGCGGGCCGGGCTGGTCGGTGAATGTCAGGGCAGCCAGACTGGTTTTTCCAAAGCCGCCAGCCAGACTCAGGGCCAGCAGAGGAAATAGATTTTCCTTGGCTTAGAGCAAGGGCTGCTGGAGGAAGGATGGGCACATCAATGGAAGATGCATTGACATTTAAGCTTTTCGTGACTACCGGCACAGTCAATATGGGTATTGGGGGTGGGTGGTGAAGGAGATGGCAGGTGGGTCAGTGCTCAGAAGCTTGGATTGGTTGAATTTTTTTTATCTTGCTTTGTGTGTGTGTTTGTGTGTGTGTGTGTGTGTGTGTGTGTGTGTGTGTGCAAGCCTGTCTTTCTGTATGTGTGTGTGTGTTGTAAAAGTGCCTGAGTGGATATGCCTGGGTAACAGTGCATACCTGAATTGTGTGGTATTTAATACCCAGGCTCTACCCACATCTAAATATATGTTGAATGGCATCATTAGATTAGGTGTTTCAGAATTAAGTAGCGATATTGTGATATTATTTTTACATTTTTATCATGCATTATTTCATCCTCCTTTCCCCCATGCCTCAATTGGTCTCTTTCATTTTCATTTTCCCTCCTCAGTATTTCCTCTGTTCTTGCAGTGCCGGCCTCCTACAGGGCTGTTCAGACAGACAGAAGCAGACAGGCTAAAAAAAACCAGGCAGTTCAGAGGAACTGGGGTCGTCCTCTTATCTCACTGTCACTGTCTGTCATGTAGAGATGAACGCAAAGAGCCCTCAGGATGGGATCCCATTGGTGTGTGTGTGTGATAGCTCAGAAACTGATGGATTTTCTGCATGCTTCATTGGCATGTGACAATCCTATTTTTGTCTTTCAAACAGCAACAGTGAGCTCTTAACCGTTAGATGATTTTGAACTCACCACATTTCCATTAGTCCTCAGTTTTCTGATCTGGAACAGTTATCAGAGCAGACCAAGGACGCAGACACGGTTTATCTACCAGCGATATCTCCCTAGGCACAGTGCCACCAGACTTGGGCATGATGGAAGGGTTAGGGGGGAGTACAGAGGAGGAGAAGGAGATGAGACAAAAAAGGTTCAGCTTTAGGCTGCTTTGAAGTGACGATGTTGAATTTACTTCCAGAGAAATCTAAAAAGAGGTTGTGGGAAATTGGTTTGTGGTCGGTAAAGGGTTGCAAAAGCGAGGATTGCAAAAGCCAGGATAAAACGATTGCAAAAGCTAGGATGCTGCCAGAAAATACCCATTTTGAGTAATGCATGGGTGAGTGCGTGAGAGGAAGACCGTGTACAGATAACCACAGATATGGGAGAAATATAGTTCAGCAACATTTCAGAGTTTTAAAAATGTGGTTCTCATGTCATGCTGTGGTTTCTTTTTAAACCACAGCATGGCACATATTACCAATACATTCTCTTTTGTTGTTTCCTTCTTTTTTCACTCCCTCCTCCCTCTTTGTCATACTGTCCCCATCTTACATGTTAAAAACACAACTCTGCTCTGCTGCTCTGTATTTCAGGCTTGATTTGCTCTGTTGTTAAATAACGATGCTAATAATAACAAGGTAACAGGTCCACTATCTGTACAGGCCAGAGATTACTGACATAACAAAAGCATAATTTTCCCCACTCTTTCTATTTTAATTACCTCTTTGCTTATCACTACTGTAATAGCGTTTTGTTGGGATAATCTTTGCCAGTGCCCTTGCCTCAGACATCAAACTCCAAACATTTCACTCAATGCACAGCCCGTCACCAGAAACAGAGCCATCTCCTCGAGCCTTTCTCTAAGACACGAGCTAGCTTAATCACATTAGCAATGGTTTCATTTCCTTGCAGTGATAAAGCGCTGAAAAAAAAGGCTTGGTGGATTTAACACCTTGTAGGTCTGCTTGTAGGGCTGAATTTGCATAGGCCAGAAGCAGCGTTTTGACTCTTACATGAATAAACCAGAGCCAGAATAAAACTGCAGCCTCTTGAACAGCATTATGTGTTAGTGGTGGCTGTTTGATTCCATCTGTGGCACTTTTGTGCTTAAAATGCAGACAATCTTGAATACTAAATGCCAGTAAAATTTAAAATGATGCACCATGTTTGAATGAATCACAGGGCACGGCAGTGCTCTTTGAAGTTCAAAGGGTATGCGCTGATTTTAGACTAATGGTCGGCCTTAATTGTAGAAAATTTCCCTCACATTTAACATGACAAAATTAAAAAATAAAAAAGCCATGCATAATGCCACAGAGCACTGGGAACACATGCTCACAAATTGCAGGCTGTATCAGAACTTCTTTTTTATTCATCTTGGTTTGGGGCCATGGGAGTGTATGTCTATTTGACAAACTGCTGAAATGTCTTTCTTGCTGCAGAAAAAAACAAAAAAATTAATCCCTTGTTCTGAGTGACAGCTCAATCTTGATTCATGCTGGTACTTCAACTGATTCTGTGATTGGCCGCTCCCCCCTTGCCTTCCCCTCTTGTGTAGCCAACGATCACAGGTCACACTGATCTATGACTTTCATTGTTATTGGCTGGACAATAAGTACTAGGTGTGCAGCCAATGAGAGGAGTTTCTGTTACTAAGCCGCTCTGCGTCTCAACTTCTCCCTTTGTGGAAATGCCGGTGTGTGGACCCCAATCTATCTGCTTCAATTATGACTGAAGCCCTTATTAACTGAGGAGAGGCAGCAAGGGAGGTGCGAGGAGCGAGGTGAGGAGCAGGAGCGATAAGCGTTATGAGACCGGGAGAGGAGCTGTCTGGAAGCAGAGGGCTGAATAAAGAGAAAAGAAAGGAGAGCGAGACAGAAAGAGAAGAGGAGACTTCACCTGGCAGTCTCTCCTCCTCACTCTTGTGAATAAATCTCAGCCTATCACTATCAACCTCTCCAGCAGCAGAGCAGACCGGAGCAGGGAATGTCAATGTAGACTCTCTCTTCACATGGATCTCTCTCCTCTGCCATGAATGTCTCCAGGGCTTCATTATCATGAGTTACCCGCCGCTCAGCGCCACACGTGTCACTAGAGGAGCAGCTTGGCGTCACAGTGTCTATATTTACCTGTTTCCAGATATGTCCGATTTCATCATGTTCTATATTTTGCTGTCATTATTGGCCTGTAGTTTTGGTAGAAAAATATCCAGTAATTTATAGTAAAACTGATAAAAAACATTTTAAAATAAACATGAGAATGTAAATTTTTGGAATAAACTGCAGGAATTTGCCAGTTAACTCCTTCACTGCATGCCACACTTCAGTGGTTTCATGCACAAAGAAAGTGAACTCCAGAGTTGAAAATTAGATGTGTGCAGGGTGTTTTCTTCTTGAAAAATAATTCAGTGTAAATGAGAATCTTCAGTGGTGGCTGATGCCGGTGTATCGGATGTGGCAAATTGCCAAGCAAATGGGGAGTTTTAGCAGAAGCTTTGCTCTTTTTTCAGCAGGTCTGAATTCTGTAATTGGTATCCTGCTGCACACATGCACACACACGCGCACACACACGCACGACGCACGCACACACACACACACATTTCTTTCCCATTTGAATACCATTAAGGAGAAAGCCTCAAAAGGCCTGTCATTTTTTCTGTTTCCACACTGACCGTTACCTATTCCAGGCTTAGCTGTTGGCATGGGAGTTATTTTATTTTATTACTTTTTTGGTCCACATCCCACATGGCATCCCAGTGTCCTCAAATTAATCTCCCACCTTGACATCTTTTCACACAAAAAGATTTTCACAACAGACCTCTAAATGCTGACGCTGTGTCTGCTTGCGTAGAAACAGCCACAGCAGTATTTTATATTTGGGCTTTAAATTTTCCACCCTGGTTGTTTGGGTGTAAAACCTGCATCTGACCACATTGGGCTGGCAGAGGCAACGAGCTGATTGGATTTGATTTGAACTCATTTGGCACAAAGGAAGAAAAGGTAATACAAGAAAGAATTAACAAAATCCCTCTTTTTGTTGCTCCAAAACTTGCAACCCTGGGTTAGAATACACAGGGTTTGTGGCTTCAGTTGTTTGGGTTCACCAGGAGGAACCGGCATCTTTTGTCTCCCTGCTGAAGCAAAGTGTACTTCATCTAACATCTGTGTGAAGGAGACCCAGGACAGAATCCAGGACAGAGTTATGTAACCACGGCTGCTGAGTCACACACACCTTCCACCGCCTAAATACATTACCACGACAAACACACAATCTGATGTTTTGTCCATTTTTACCACATTGGCCGTTAGGAATAATTTCGCCCTCTTTACAGTGCCCCCTCTCTTCTCAGTCTCCCTCCACTGTCAGATTGTCCGCAGCGAGGCAGCGCAAATTGAGTTTCACCAGATGAGGGGGGATAAAAACAAACAAAACGAAAGCAGAAGAGATGGAGAAAAACAGAAGTTGTTGTGGAGTAATTAGACTGGCCTGGATCGGCCCCGTATGCTGATCAGGCTCCTGTCTCCCAGTCTAGCTTTACATCTCTCTGAAGCGGTCTTTCTTTATCTCACAGATGCCCATAAACACACACATGTACATACATGCAGGCTATCTTCACCTCTTTCAATCTCTCAATTAACTTCAGTTCAGAAATTGCTTATTGGCATGAAAGGAAACCAATCTGTGCTGCCAAAGATGTATCAATTAAGGCAATATTGTAGGCATTAACTGATGACTAGCATTAGCATTCTAATAGCAATGATTTCCTCATAGTAATCTCTCTCTCTCTCTCTCTCTCTCTCTCTCTCTCTCTCTCTCTCTCTCTCTCTCACTGATGTCTAAGCACCAACTTTATGATATAAGCTGACTTTCTAATAAGTATCAAACTGATGGAAATTGCACGAGGATATTGTGTGCAGGAGGAGGATAAATATTTTATTCTTCAAAGTGTAGACACCTTTTTATTTTGGCTACCACAGCATGTGATAATAAGCCTATAGGCTAACCTGTTTAGCCTTTACAGATCAGTTCATTCATTACACGTATCTGGCAGAAATAGTTTTCAATATGCATTGTTTGTATGGGGAAACTGAAATAATTGAGCAGTTGGCATGGATTTCCTGTTATTATTACTCACTGAGCATGCATAATTATTTCACCTGGGACTACGCCCACGATACTTCGGTATACCTGAAGTAACCTGTTACAAAAAGACTTCATATTTTCCGCTTGGCTGTATTATTACAAGTCTTCAATAATTGCCATCGAAAAACCTGGCTAATAAATTAATTTTTGGTGACGTCTTGAGATTATTTAAGATACTTGTGATTTTAAATGAATAGCCTAGATATGGCGTACTTTTTAATTTTTTAATTTTTATTTTTTTAATTTAGCTTGCTGAAACGAACAAACACAAGCCTCATTTTTATCCTACCTGATGATTCTTTTGGAGCATGTAATATAATTCAGGCTATAAATTAATTTATTTTTATTTATTAATTTTTGTTCTTATTGTTAAGGACAGTTGTGCTTTAGGAATCGGAGCTCATTATCTCAAAGCCTACAGAGTCATTTTGTGTTTTGTGAGAACCCCGGCCTTCTCAGGAAAACTTGGCATGCTCTCCCATAACAGTCCCTGGTGTGCAGTCAAATTAAAGATCAAAGATCAAATCCAAATCGTCACACTGACATCTGCTCAGTTCAGTATTCAATTAATCTTATACTAAAACAAAGCAGATATTTTATTTTTTGAAGAAATGTACTCCTTTTGACAGCGTTATGTAGAAAAGGAAATACGCCTTTCAGGCTATGAAAATGTGAATAAAGGCATATGTAAATTCCTGCTGGTTTACTCTGTGACCACACAGTCCTGCATTTGACAGGTCCAGGGGTTTTACAAATTCCACACTGTCCAAATGTGGTCAGCATTTGCAGGGAAAATGTTCCATTATTATTATTTTTTTTAATACCTGCAAATGGCCTTAATTCTAACAAGCTAACCAGATATTTTCTATGGGTGAAACCATGTGGTGACACACAGCAATCATGTAAACAAAGCATGAAGAGTAATTATTGAAAAACAAAAATATGAATACACTATATTTCTGTTTTATTTTAGAGGTCCAAACTTCAAAGTTACACATGATAAAATATTCTGTTGTGGGTTTAGTGTAGATTTTTATAGGGTTGATTGTTTATTGACAGGCTAAGGTCTGATCTTTCTGCCCAACTTATGTCTGTGTGTTTGCTAAAATTGAAAAATAAAAGTTTTATAATGAAATTGTTTGATTATTTTACTCTATTTAGACAATTAATTAAT
>OMLF01026525.1:0-14357 GCA_900302615.1 Holocentrus rufus | reverse complement strand
CTCCGGACACAGAGTTAGCCACTGCAAAGCCACTGAAAAAGAACAAAATTACAGTAGGTCACACGCTGTCACTGGGGGTCCCACTTCTGAGTACAAAGCCTAAAATGCATGTAGTGGTTGTCAGTCTGCGTCAGTGCTACAGTCTGCATCTCTGTCTCTGTCTCTCTCTTTAGCTCATACACACACAGTCTCTCTCAGTTTCTTTCCCTGGACCCCTCAACTCTCCCTCACACACACACACAATCTCCACTCTTTTTTTTTTTCTCTCGCCCTCCCTCCTTAGTCTGTCTCTCTCTCATCTGCCGTCTCTTAGTGTTTCTCGAACAACTGCAGTGGCACGCACATTCAGAATGGAGTGAGAAATGGTTTCGCACTTTACTGGGCTGGCTCACCACACTTTAACCCCCTCGCATATGTTACTGTCATGCTTACGAGGGGATAAGCGCTGAAGTATTGCCACTAAAGATTTTTAGAATTTTTAGGCGTATTTCCTTTTTTCCTTCTATATGATTGGTCATGGCGATCATGGAGATTAAAATCTCCCATCGCTTTTTTTGCTGCAAAAGCTGAACCTGTTCTGTAATTTGTGTTTTTTGTGTAGATGAGGGCAGTGTGAGGAACTATGAGTGTGTGTGCGACAGATCGTCTTGCAGTAGTGGGGATCGATGTTTTGGTCAGCAGTGCTTCACCTCCCTCTCCAAACTGAACGGGACGTCAGTCCGGCAGGAGGGCTGCATTGTGGGTAGCGGGGAAAGTTCCATAAGCTGTGGACGTGCACCAACTCCCGAGCTGGTGGTGGAGTGCTGCCACGGCAATTTGTGTAACATGAACGTCTCCGTGGAGCTGCCAGCGAGGGGTGAGGTGTTTGCATTGGAAGCGTCATTTACACTGTGTGCAAAAGATGCCGCCTGAAACGCTTGAAATGCTGCAGCGAGGCTTTTCGTTGGCAGTGTGTAGTGTTGCCAAGATGCAGAGCCAGTTCCAAAAAAAAAAAAAATGCTTACCCGAAGTTCATCATTCAGTGCTTTTAAAATTCAGAGGGCTGAGTAAAGTGTCATTTTGTCGGCCCACTATCCTTTAAAAAGTGCTGCGTTTTTTTTCACTTTGTGCCGAGTCATTTGTTTATGAGTAGGTGTTACATTTTCAATCAGTGAACACATCATTTTCAATCAAAAGTCCTACATTTAGACCAGCCGCAGTGACCTCTTGAACTGACCACAGATACATTTTCATCTTGTGTGCTTTCCTATCTGAGTGAATGCCATTTAATTTAATGTGGTGGTAATGGCATTGCTCTAATGGACTTCCCCATATCTCTGATTCCTTTCATCAGATGTCGAAGTGTCTTCTGGCAGACCAGTCCTGATATACCAGGAGTGTGTGTGCGAGGGCGGTGTGTGTGAGCGCGGCAATCGCTGTGCGGGCCAGCAGTGTTTCTCCTCGCTGAAGATGATTGACGGGACGGCGGTCCAACAGAAGGGCTGCCTGAGGGACGACGAGGAGGGCAGAGCCACCTGTGCCACGCCACCCTCACCAGTCCATGTTGTCAAGTGCTGCCAGGGCCATCTGTGTAACATGAACGTCACTGTGCAAGCTGCAGGGAAAGGTGAGTTATCTAGTACACAGTTTTCTTGGATTGCCGTTTCACATAGGCCTTATTCATTTCACTTAAGCGCATGCTTTAATTTAGCTTTGGATCTGATGTCTCATAACAGTTTCATTCAAGCTTCACTCTATGTTGTTTTGCTGACTAAAACACCCTTAAAATAAATGTGGATGTTTGTAGTGATAAGGATTCAAGAATAGCTTTATCATTACTTGTTCAAGGTCTTCAACGAGCCATGTCCTCATCCTGTTTCCTTTGCAGAGGAGGAAGTAAAGCCCCTGGTCAAGGAGGAGCACGAATGTGTATGTGAGGGAAGCTCATGTGTGACGGATCGCTGCATGGGCCACCAGTGCTTCTCCTCTCTGACGGTGAACGCCGGCTCCCTGGCGTACCAGAAAGGTTGCTTTAAGATTTACGAGCAGAGCAGGATGACCTGCAAGACCCCACCCTCCAGAGACCAGATCGTGGAGTGCTGCCACGGGCACCTATGTAACATGAACATCACCGTGGAGCTGCCTGTCCAAGGTACTACACTTCCCACAATGCACTACATGTACAGCCTACTTCTATTTAAGAACAGTTTTCTGCACTGCAAGCCTGCTTACACAAGAAGGCAGGTGTGCAACTGACAAGCTGATGATTTCAGCATTCATGTCTCTCTTTGTCCTATCAGCTTCATTGCCAGACCCAATCCACACAAATTGCTGACTAGATTTCCTCCAATTAGGAATGCCCTTGTAGTTTCGTCCTGCCTGTGTTTTGAGTCAAGGGGAAGCACATTCTTTCCTCTTCAGTATTCAGTACTGAGAGGGCCAAGTCTTTGGCCGTGAAATTGTCTGCCATGGCTCTTCTGGGCGGCTTCTGTTGGCCTGTGTTACAGGTCTGTGTGGTCACACTCCTGGCACCTCGCGAAACAGAAAGAGAGGAAACAAGAGGGAGGTTTTGAGTATTGTTTAGTCACGGTCCACTTCCCTTCTGTCCTCCTGGAGGCTGTCAGGATTGACTGACAAGAGCCCGGAGGGTGAAGCCTCCTGGGAATGAGGAAGGAGAGGCAGGTGTCTGTACACAGAGCCGGTGTGGCCCTCTTTCATGTCAACTTTCTGCTCTTCACTAGTAGGCAAAGAAAGAGATGATTTGGTTCAAAGAGAACTTTAATTTTGTGGGGTTTTTTTTTTACTTTGTATTTAAGAATATATTTTTATTTTTTAAAGCTTAAACAGCTGATTGTATCTCTTTGGGGCTACATTTTGGATCAGACCAGACTCAAATGATGTTTGCAAATAATCTGTAATGTGTTAATTAGAGTACCAGATGGGTACAGTTTACCATAACATAATTCAAATTCAAAAAGAAAGAGAAATTAACCTTCAAAGCTTCTCGCAATCATTGTGTTGTCATATGTTGTATCTTATCTTAGCCATCTCATCATGTTGAAACAAGAATTACCATATGACCCAGATCTGCTTGGATGTGCAGGCATCCAACTAAATGCATGCCCTTCTAGCTGTGTGTTTGGTTCAAGTGTGTTTAGCTCCTAGAATGTGTTGCTCGTTCTGCGTATGAGGGAGAAAGAGTTCAGTATGTGAGAGGAGAAAAGGGGAGCATTGTCTGCTGGAGGCAGAGCAGCGCAGTCGTTTCCCTGGAATGTTTGGAAAGTGTGTGTGGTGGTGGTCAGTTCCTCAGGCTGGGCTCTGCTGCTTGGATGAGCTCCACTCGTGTGTGAGTGAGTGCTGTGCGCCCTCAACCTTGTATGTGCGAGCGAACATTTGCACACATGTGTATCCTGTGTGCGCCTCTCCGCCCTTCATTGGTTTCTTCAGAGGGTCTGCAGAGCGCCGCAAACCTGTGATCCGTGCACAGCTGTACGGCTGGGTGTGGGCTTCGGCATGTGTGTGTGTGTGTGTGTGTGTGTGGTCCAGTCAAATCAGGAGCTACAGGAAGACGGAGTTTCCCCTCACCTACCTAATTATCATCAGCTCTTCCTGACTGATGGCTGTCTAAGCCCAGGATTCTGGCAGAGGCTGTGGTTGACCTCAAGCAACTGACTCACCTGACTTGTCTGACCTGGCCCGGGGCACGCAACATGAGATAACACATTTAATCACCACTTCACAAAATGGAGCTTGTGTTGTAAATAGTTTGAGTACATCCCCAAAACCACTGTGTTGGATCAAAGTTTTTGTTTTTTGTTTTGGGTATGAGACCTTTGTTCAGACTTGGTTCACTTTTCTCTCTTCCCAGCGAGTCAGCTGCCCAGCTACAGTGTGACCACTCTGGTTATCGTCATCGTGGCGCCTGTCATCGTCCTCATCTTCCTCTCCGCGATTGCAATCTTCATCTTCAGACGCATCCACCACAACCAAATGGAGAGACTCACAGCACGAGATGCTGAATATGGAACCATTGATGGCCTCATAGCCTCCAACGTGGGGGAGAGCACCCTGGCGGTAAGTAGGGGGTTTCCCTCAGCACAGTGTGAAGTTAAAGGATCATTTTGGTCCATAAAAGTACTTAACTTTTCCTCGTGTCATTTTCATATTTACTGCCGCTCCTTTAGTGGTTAAGGTCACACTAAAGTTTGCCTCAGTTTCTCAAGTTTACTCAGTTGGTCAGAGGGTGGCGCTACAAGACAAAAACAGGCAAAATCTTTGACCATGTAAAAGGTAATAAATCCACCACTGTGTATACAGTTGAAATGAAACATGGTATAAACATTCCCCTCTCCTGCATCTACAATTACAGCTACCATGATGGATTTTCCAGTTTTCCACGTTTTTTAAATTCTTTGGAAAACACATTTTCAACAGTTTAGCCTATACCATAGCTCTTGTCACCACGAAACAAGACAAACACCATCTATTGACCAAGCCCTTCAAAAGCTGTTGACAGTTTTTTGTTAACTTAAATCTGATCATGAAATCCTTTGCACTCTAAGATATTAATTTGGAGGCTGTTTGCCAAATTGTATACAAACTGATCTAAGCAATGCAGAGTGGCTGCACATAGATGACTGTCAGTGTCATGGTAAAATTTGTAATTGTCATAGCTTCCCCCTTGACCCATCCCATCTATCAGCTAGCTTTTGTTTTTCTTTTACTAGATTTGACTAGCCAGATTTTACTTTCTTTCATTATGAAACATGTACATTTGTGTGAATGGAACCTCATTTTGCATCAAATATTGTTCAGATCCAGTTTGAGGAATGTCTTTTGCTCTTTATCCTTTCTTCAGCCAACCACAAGCTGAGAGTTATGTGCAGAATGGTTTCTGTTTTGAGGCCTCCTAAACTGATCCAGAGTTTAGGTGGAGTCCTGTGGTTAGCATCTAGCCTGAATGACAACCAAGCACATTCATTGGCTCACACACCATGTAATCAAGTTCGGCACAAACAGCGTCCAATCTGGCATGTGCCTTCGAAAATACATGGTTGTGACAGCTTACAGTCTACTTGGTGATCTGTAAACTCAAAAGTATTCATTTTGAAACAGATTTCACTTGTGTCGTTGAAGCCATTGTTTCTGAGCCTGTGAGTGTTTGTGTCTTGTTGGGCTGTCATTAATCCCCCAGCTAGGCTACAGGGAATCTTGGCTCATGCTGAGAGGACGTGTCAAGCTCATAATGTAATCAGTATGTCTGTCTAAACTATTGCAAACCTAAACATCCCAAAATCCCAGGCAATCTGTTCATCTTTATTTATGAAATTTAAAAATAACATGTCCAACTGTTTATTTTACATTGTGGCCGTTCATGTATGTGAGTGAGAGCGAGAGAGAAACTGCTGATATTGGATCTGTTCGAGGCATTTTCAAAGCCCATCAGAATATTTGGCAGTGGACAGCCTAAATATGGAGCCGCAGAATGTTTGTTTCAGCATAATTAAAAAATGCTTGCCAGCACCATGAGAAAGGTTATTAGAAACAGTGGTGTGGCTGTAAAAGGCAAATTGGACGGAAGCATGTGCTTGTCCCTCTGTAGCCTGGAGCCCAGAAGTCAGCTCTGATTATAATTATATTGAAATTTCTGATTGCACTCTGCTTAATGGCCCGGGCCATATGTACTGTCCCATACAAAACAGGGGAATTTAAATTCTGGCGAATAACTTATCATTCATTTTATGGCCCCTATCTCACGTTCCTGTATTTTCATTCCAAAGTGTCTCTCAGGCAGCTGCTGTATTATACATCTGTTTATCTGAGGCATCACTCTTTCTCTGTTGTTTTCAATCCTCTTCCACCCCTCCCAGTTTAGTAAAATTTTTTTTGTTGTTGTTGGTGGGGTTTTTTTTTTCCATCTGCGACTGACTGGCTGACTGACAGTGTTGCTGTGCACTGCCCCCTTGTGTCAGCCATAGGACACTACAATGTCCTACAGAGGAGATAAAAATAAAAGGCTTAGCAGCATTGCGCCTGTTTGGAGTCTGGCACTTGGATTAGATAAAATCTCCTGCCCCCACACCAATCACCAAGGAGGGGGTGGCACTGCTGTTGTTTACTCAGCAGGGGGCACTCTGCTCCTCCAGCACGTACACACTCACACTCACACACACACACATATCCTGGCATTCTGAACACCTTGCACAGCTTGCCCCCCTCCATCCCTTGTGGGTGCCACATCAAAGGCGGCCTGCTTGCATTAGCCTCCATCTGAGTCCCAGATGCTCCTTTTTTTTCATCATCTATAGTCTCTAGCACAGGATTCCTTTGGGAAGGCCGTGATTCAGATAACTCAAACCCACACCAGCATACACGGCCTTTTCACGCTTTCTCTCTTGTTTTTCTCTTCCCCAGGATCTGCTGGATCATTCCTGCACTTCAGGAAGTGGCTCGGGACTGCCGTTCCTCGTTCAGAGAACTGTTGCACGACAAATCACGCTCAACGAGTGCGTGGGTAAGTGTCCAGCGAAGTCTGTTTTCATTTGTGGCACTGGATCAGCTGCGCATTCATCACACGCAGTAGACATACTTTATCCACAAGTACTGCCCTGTTGAAATAAATATTTGGGTTGCAAAACAGGCCTGCGCTGTGGGGATATTCTGAAACCCAGCCAGGAGGCAAGTGCAAGTGTCCCAGCAATCATGTCCCCAAAGCCAAAATTGCACAAATTGGATTGTTTTCATATGAACAAATATTTCACTGTAGTCTCTCATTGGGTTGTAGTTACCAATGTGAAAGGTTAAACCTTCTAGAATTGAGTAAAGATAAGTGAAGAAACTTCAGTTCATCATCAGTACTTCTCTACACCACTTATTGAGTATTTTTAAATCCAAACATATTCTCATTTTTGTTGAAAATTAAAGTAACGTATTGCTCTGTGGCAAAATTTATACCACTAGTTGTTGCAGGATGAAATAGAAACAATCACGATTAAACTCATTTTGTCTGCTGTGTAGTCATTTCTGCTGTGTTTTCTGTCTGGCAGGTAAGGGTCGTTACGGTGAGGTGTGGAGGGGCCAGTGGCAGGGAGAGAACGTTGCTGTCAAGATTTTCTCCTCCAGAGATGAGAAATCCTGGTTCAGAGAGACTGAGATCTACAACACGGTGCTGCTGAGGCACGAGAACATCCTGGGTATGTAGCATTATTCCACATGATCAGGCTCAGCAAGCTACAGCAATACAAACCACAGAACACACACAATGTCACAGGTGTTCTGCCAGCATGGTACATGGTATGTGGGACATTATGGTGCTGGTCATGGCGGTGTCTGTCTGTGAACACAATAACTCAGGAACAATACATGATGGAAACTTCATACTTCCACAGGTTTCCCCTGTAGAGAGTTAATTATTTTTGGAGCATCTTGCTGTTACTAATTAGATTAAATTAGACAACTTTGTTGTCCAAAGTGGAAAATTGTCTTTGGCTCATCTGGCAGTTTGATTAAAAGGACATAACATTTTTAGGTATAAGGTATAATGGTTTAAGATAGACAGTTCATATTGATACTGCTTTTGTGTTATGTGAATATAAGTATGTTAATATAAGTATTTTATTTTGTGGGAATCTTCATACTTTCACCACAGTTCCCCTGTACAGTAGATTATCTGATTAGATTTTGAAGTATTGATTTGATTATCGAGAAAAAAACATTTCTTAAAACTGCTGAACTCCCTAATGCACTAATATTTAGACTTTATATGAATACAGCCTGAGTATTCTTCCTTGTTTTTACTGGTGAATGTTTTGCTGTTATATCATAGTGCCCAACAGAGCTGAACAATTTGATAAAAAAGATCAGATTGCAATTATTCTGACAGATATTGCAATATGATTAACGATTTTAGAGAATGGTAATTTTTTCCCTACTAATTTTCATTTTCAGTGAAAAGAATTTTTCAAATATTGATGTGATTTTTGCTGAGGTCTGTACCAAAAAATATGTCCTCTTACAGTCTGGAGAGTACAATTTATAGTACTTCATTTAATACTTCAGTAGTGGTATTTTGTCACACATAATAGTTCAGCCCTTTATTATGTGTATATAATTTTCTGACCACAGGCTTCATAGCATCAGACATGACCTCCAGGAACTCGAGTACTCAGCTGTGGCTGATCACTCACTTCCATGAGATGGGCTCCCTGTATGACTACCTTCAGCTCAGCACCCTTGATGCTTCCAGTTGCCTCCGCATGGCACTCTCCATTGCAAGTGGCTTGGCTCACCTCCATGTGGAGATCTTCGGCACTCAGGGCAAACCGGCCATCGCCCACCGAGACCTCAAGAGCAAAAATATACTGGTGAACAAGAATGGGCAATGCTGCATCGCTGACCTGGGTGAGAATACTGATGGATGAGCGTCATACTGATGCCACTTATATTAGTGAATATTTACTAGTTTGTAGTTGTCAGAGTTCAGCCTCATTTTCCATCCGTCAGGGTTTGGATAAGATGTGCTTGAGACGCATCTGCAGCACTCTGCTCTACTGCTCTAGCCCTGTTTCTCTGATGAGTCCATTCAACCATATTTGCCATTCATTTAGAAGAAGAACATCTGAAGCTACAGGTGCCTCGCACATAACTAAAAATACATTAGGCAGCACTCAGACCATTTAATCTAATACCACAATGTTCCATGTGCTGAAGCTGGAATACAACTAATTCAGGTACCAGCTTGAACCCGAGTACATGCCAAAGTGTTTATTTGCTGGTTTATCCACTTCTGCTCAGGGCTGATGTATTCTGCTGTCCTCAGAAACACAAAGATAGTTGTTTATGTCCCAAGAGAGTTATGCTTATGTCGGAGTACATCCTGTATGGAGAAACAAAGCTGTTTTTGACAAACAAGCCACATCTCAGCATTCAAATACATCAGGTCATAGTGTGGACCTGTTCTGCTTTCCTCATCTGAGAAGTTAATAAAGGCTCAAAGCTATTTGTATTAAATGAATCGATGCCATGCGCAAATGAGATGTGAAGCTAAAGGTGCCCTTTGTTTTCATGCCAGGTCTGGCTGTCATGCATTTCCAAGACACCAACGAGTTGGATGTGGGGAACAACCCCAAAGTGGGTACAAAGCGATACATGGCCCCGGAGGTGCTAGATGACTCTATCCAAATGGACTGCTTCGAGTCCTACAAGAGAGTGGACATCTGGGCTCTGGGCCTGGTCCTGTGGGAGATCGCCAGGAGGACAGTCAGCAATGGTCAGTACATGCTTTACTCAGCATGCTATATTCATGTTTACCCGAGATATTTCTGTCTTCTATAAATCCCTTAATTGTTGCCATCAATTGGGCTTCATGTAAGGCTTGTAAAACACAAGCTGAATCCAGTTATAAATCTCATGCAAGCAGAAGATTCATCATGGGTAGCAGATTTTTATGTTAGTGTACATCAAAAAACAGTTAGAAAATACTGTGAACAAATCATTGCATCGTTATTACACCTGTCAAGGTTTTTACATTCTGTGATTTTTTCCCTCCCCTAACTTTTAGAAGAATATGCCAGTGACCTAATGTCTTGGTTGGACTAAGTAAAAGCCTGTCTGCCCTTGATAAAATGACTTGGACTTGAATGACAGATCTACATCTGCTGGATGTGGTCTGTGGAAAAGCCAGTGGCATCTTATCAGAAATGGATCTTGGTTTCTCCTCTCATAGTTAAATCATTTTATTGCAGTTTGTGGTTAGAACCGGGCTTTCAGCCACACTTGGTTAATGCCAACACAGAACCCTCACATTTTTGTTTTGTTACATAATTGCATCTATGAGCAAGTTAAGGATCTAAGGGCCATGCCGTGCTGATGTGTATTAAATACCTGTCAGTCATGATTAATTTTTCATTTTTAACTGTTTTATACTGATGATCAAATGGATGTGATCTTGATAGCTGATTCTTGTATACTATGCTCTATGTTCAGGCATTGTGGAAGACTACAAGCCACCTTTCCATGACGTGGTCCCTAGTGATCCTAGTTTTGAGGATATGAAAAAGGTTGTGTGTGTGGACCAGCAGAGGCCCAACATCCCAAACAGATGGTTCTCAGACCCAGTGAGTACTTCAAGTGTGCTTACTTGCATTGAAGCTACTTTAATACAAGCACTCTGTATTTAAGCTACTTAAATCATGACTTTTATTTTGATAAAGTAGTCAGAAATACATAATCAGTATTCTTATGTTGACATACTTCTAACAGTTATCTTTTTCCCTCTTTAATTTTCCAGACTTTAACTTCCATGGCTAAACTTATGAAGGAGTGCTGGTACCAGAATCCTTCGGCCAGATTAACGGCATTACGCATCAAAAAGACTCTGACAAAGATCGACAACTCTCTGGACAAAATCAAAACAGACATTTGAGCCTTCTTTGTGGAGGTGTGCAAACGCACTAAAGGCCTTTTAAGAAGTCCAGAGAGTGGACCATCTAGAGAAATCTCAGAAGAAAAGGGACTGGATGGGCTCAGTGCCCTTATAGTGGCACATTGTATTTATTTTAAAACACTTGGCTGGACAACTTTTGGCATCCAAAGATGGCTTACAGGGCATTTCTAAGACTGCAAATGGTCTTGGATATTAGGATACTATCTATTCATCTTAGGACATAGGAGCTGAACTGCTAGCAATGTTCTTCAAGGAAGAAACTGTTACCTGGGCATTTGAGTAGGCTTGCTTTTAAGAACCACAGATTTTGTTTGACACATTTTTAGTTTGATGTCTGAACGTATGTCATTTAGCAGTTTCACTTTAACTCTTCCAATGTGCTGGTAGTCCTTACATTCTTCATTTGCATTGTGATGGATGTTTTTGAGAAAGGATTCAACCTGCCAATTCAACCTGCCAATTTCGTCTATTTACTTCATTTCTTTAACAGTGATCAGAGCAAGGAAGTTGTTTTACTTTGACTGCATCTCATGCACTACTGTTTACAATGCTGTCAGAACAAGTTTCTTTGGATTTCATCAATCCTATATTATTTAGTTGTACAACTGCAGTGATAGACGGTCTTCTTCTCCTGAAATGTCCAACTAAACATACCCTGTTGCAGAACTTTTATATATCATCATGAATTTTACATTGCATTGTGTAACTGGTCTATGTTTTGTTTCTTCAGCTTTACAGAGACAAATGCTAAAAGAACAAATAAAATATTTGCTAGATGATGCTGAACTCCAACTCCCTCCAGGGACAGAGAGTAAGCCTGTAAAGCTAAACTGTCTTAACGCGTGCATTGTTGTCTTAATGCGTGCATTGTCAAGTAATTGAAGTCAAACTTCAGCCTTTTTTTATCTCTTTAATATTTTATATCAATTAGCGATTTCTATTAATTAAATAGAAAAACTGTAATTTGTCATCTGTCTCGTTTGTCTCGATGCTTTATTAAATTTACTTTTTATTTATTTTATTTTAGTTATTTTTATTGCGGGTTACTGTAAATTTACTCACTTCTCATTTTGACACTATCTACTTAATCGGCTTTGATTTTGAGACAGTAATATTACAGTTGTGATTAATGGTGACTCGGTCATTTTTTCAGAGTTTGCACAATACCTCATGACAACACAGTTTTAAATTCAACAGCACATTGATTCATTTGTATAATCTGCTTTCAAATCCACCCCCATCCTCCTTACCCTACAGCCTCTCTGACTCAAGGTCTTAGAGGATGCATGGCCTTTATACCAAGGAACCAAATTTACCCCCCTTACTCAAGTTGCCTGGACTGTTGCAGCATTACAGATTTGCAGCTGAAACCTGAAACCCCCCTCACACGAGCTGTTGTTTAAGTTTTTTATCACTATTTCTTACTTTTCTTATTTGCCCCACTGGCAGGTGGAACCTAAGGTTGGCCATGTTGGTTGGTTGGTCCATCCATCCATTCGTATATCCATTCAACATTTTACTCCAAGGCTACATTCTCAAAATATATTAGTATGAAATTTAACATCCATGGTCCTCAGAGAATGAACCCTGTCAGTTTTGGTAACCTCAGGACCCTTCCCTCCCTCTCTGGCTTGTACGCAATATCTCAAAATCTGTTGGGCCAACTGTCATGAAATTTGGTGAGGATATTTATTAAGCTGTCAGTTTTGGGGACCTCATGACCTTTCCTCCGGTGCCACCTTTGGCCAAATAGTTAATGTTGTACGTAAGACACAACGAAATTTAATTACTGGATTGCCATGACATTTGGTGAGTGCATTCATACTCCCCCAAAGGAAGAGTCCGCTTGAGTTTTGTGATTTTTCTAGCGACACCCTTTGGCCGAAGTGTCAAAGTTGATATCTCAAAATTCATCAGGCAGATTTCCATGAAATTTGGTGAGCACAGTCATGCTACTCATAGCACGCACCCTGTCAACTTTGGTGACCTCATGACCTTTCCCCTCGCACCACTGTCAGGCCAAATATTTGACTTGCATTCAACATATTTTTTCAGTTTAATGGAGGGCAGCGAATACAGGTGGGTGCATTTGCAAATATAAAAATTACATTAAGAGTCCTCTGCTCAAAGTAGGCCTATTTCTCTATAGAAAGCAGCACTAATATACAGTACACACAACTTGACTTCAAAAGTGCATGATGGGCAAAGACCAGTTTCTTTTTTTTCTTCTTTTTTGTGTCTTCATTGGACAAATAAATACATCAAACATCTGGAGCAATAATGCAGCAAATGAATTTGTACTGCAAATGTCAGAGGCCAGGCTGTGTCCCATCATCATCTGTAAACTGAAACACCCTGAGCAGCAGAGTTCTTGGCAGATGCCAAACAGAAACTGTTTCAAGCATGGTTCCTGACACTTCGTGGACTGATTAATATGCTAGAGCTGACATGGGCCACACGATAAAAACACAAAGATGGACGTCTGCTGTCTGATGGAGCTGAGACGTCCCACTTTCATGCATCAGCAGCTGTCAGACTTTGTGCTGATGATGTCTTCATGTTCAGTGTCATTTTATCCATCCTACACCCGCAGAGCGCACAGATTTAACCACCAATTTTAAAGTCCCTTCTTGTTTCCTCATGTTTGTGTGCATGCTGTATACTTAGTATAACTGAGTAGTGACTTGAAGAAGAGTTCTCTGCACACGATGAATAAAGCCGTGGGCTCAGCAGTTATATCAGTGCTTTATATTACTGGCTGATAACTTGACATTGTGTCAGCATCTACTGCACTGATAAAAACGGCACATTTACTTCTGACTAATTTCATAATTGCATTAGACATTGGAGAAGAAGAAGATCGATGTAGAAATGTAAAAAGCCCAATGTGAGCAGTTATCTTTCAGAAGAGAGGTGCGACAATTTATATTTGACAGTATTTTTACTGGCTAAATAGCTGTCGGTAAAGCCCTTTCTCACAGCTGCATTTGAAACGTGTGTGATGAATATTTTTCATTGAGGTATCTATGTTTCACTCATAACCGAAATAAAATTTCCTTGGCAAACATACAAGATATTATTAAGATTTCTCACCAGTGACCAGTGTTGGTGCGGTGCCCTAAAATAATCCACAGATTGGACCTTAATGAGGACTGTTGCTGCACCACAGCTGCGGAATACCAAGAAAATTTTGTGCACAAATCAGAGAGGAGCTATGCCACGTATTTTCAGAGCCCTTAAACAGCCAAGGTCCTTTGATTCATCAGTCAGTTGCACCTTCACTGTGCTGATTGTGTATCTCTCTCTCTTTTATCTTTTCTTTTTCTTTTTTTTTTTTTTTTATTTCCCATCCACTGCATTTCCCATTTGTTTCTTATGCACATCTATTTGTGCAGGATAGTAGAAAGCTTTGCCTTCCATTTGCAGGGTTTATGTTTTGCACTGCTGTATTTGTGAATATAGCCCTCAGGATCATGGCTAATTCATTTGATCTGCCCGGTCAAGTTGGCAACTTTTGTTGCTATGGAAATTTAGGTGCAAAAACACAGCTTAGCCACCAACGGCCTGCTGTAAAGGACTTTGTATTACATGCAGGTGGGTTGAACTGAGACTGCAGCGGGCTAGACTGTTGCAGACAGCGTTATTCTTTCAGTATTCACTTTCTCAGAGTGCTGGCTGCTGCTGGCTTGGTTGAATCGCATACTACCGATAGCACCTCCTTACCATACTGCCGTGAACTATTTGCCTGACCTGGCTGCCCCCTCACATGCAAGAGGGGCAGTTGCAGTGGTTATTCTCACACATGAAGGTGGTGTCACAGGGTAAACATGTTCTTGCTCATCGTAGTGGAGCATGAATGAAATCGTAAAGTGCTATGCGGTGCGAACACAATGGCCGCGAATAGCGTTCCCACGGCGGTGAAGCATTTAGAGAG
>OMLF01026523.1:0-13113 GCA_900302615.1 Holocentrus rufus | reverse complement strand
AATCAAGTCCACAGGCAGGATCTGTGGCAGTGGATGCAGCAGCAGTTGAGATCAAATCATAATGTCCCTGACCTGTCAGTGTATAATCATTTATATTCTAGCAAAAAACTCCAAAAACATTTACAAATGTCTTATCTTTAATTTTACATCAAAATCTCATTACTTTTACTTTGTCAATTCTACATGAACACTGCAGTACTTGATGCAGTATCCGTAGGCATACATAAAAACAGCCTCAGCTCCATTATATAAAACCTTACACTTCACAACTTTCAAAGTGACACAAGTAGCAACATGGTGTGCACCTGAAAACCACATTTCCTGTTCCTAAGATGACATGGTTGCATGCCGGTGGTTGGAATTTATTCATGTGGAAGAATCTGAAATTTGTGACAGCTCAAGATTATGCATAAAGCATTTTTGAACTTTTGAACAGTCTCTCCATGCTGTGTCCTACCCCAACATCTGAAATTTGTCAAATTACAGAAGCAGCATACCATTAAACTGTCATTTCCTTGAGAATTTAAGCCATTCACCCAGCCGGCCCGTCCACCAGTCATACTGGACATTTGTTAACCAGCCAGTCAGCAATCTAGCTTGCTATCCAATAGCAGCCAGTCACCCAACAGTTCAGGCAGACATCATTCCGCCATCCAGTCATCATCCTTGTTGCATGCCTGCCTGTTAAATTGGGTCAGCATTAACAAGAGCTATGTTGCTGCACTGGGAACTTCAGCTCCTGAAGCTGACTCACTATGACAGGACCTACGTTACATAAGGGAGAAGAGGAGACTGCAGAGCCAGCTAGGCATCTCCGGGATGGATTTGTTTGTTTTCAAAATGTCCACGGTTTAAGATGCCTCCGCAATTTAGGCTTTTCACCAGCATATACAGTCAAGCAAAGAGGCTACAGAGTAAAAAAAAAAATGCATGTAGGAAGAATTCTGCACAAATGTAAACTCTTTCTCCCTGCCTCTGTGTAAATCGCATACAGCCTCTAAGGGAAATAGATAGCCTTTCAGTGTAGGATGATATGATATTAATGCATATTTTTCATGTTTTTACCCATAACAAATGAATGCATATAAATTGAACAGTTACAGTGATGCTGTCTCTCTCACTCCTTTTTTGTTGTTGCATTTTATCTCTCTCTCACTGTATGAAATCTAAGCCCATTTTACTCATCGGTGAGATAGCAATGCCTTGATAGTTTTCTCTTTTCTTTAGTTTTTACTACAGATTGTTGATTGTGTGATCCCTTTAACACGGTGGCCTGAGTGCAAACCACAATGACAAATAGGAAAAGACAATAACAAATCAATAAACACGACACAGTGTGGAGCACGTACCATCTTTTATAACTTTGGTGGCGCAGCTTCAATTCAGACTCGTGCCCTTTGCTACATGTCATCCCCTCTCTCTGCCCTGTATTTCCTGTCTGTCTCTGCTGTCGCTGTCGAATAAAGCAGAAATGCCAAAAAAAAAACAATCTTAATCTGTGTTGGTGTGTGTGAGTGTGTGTGTGTGTGTCTGTCCGCAGCTAATCTTGCAAACTACTGGGCCTATCAGCCTTAATCTTTCTGTCCACAGTTATGACTGTATGATGAAGAACCTCTCGTGGCTGCAGTGATTCAAAAACTTTGAAAAACTTTTGTTCTTGCTACTTCTGTTCCCTCACTCTATTCATTATTTTGCTTGCTCGACTATTACTGCTCTATCCCTCTATCCCATCAGTGGACTAATTTGCCTAATTTTTTGGGGTCTTTGGACAAGGGACAGGATCAAAGCCATTATGGAAAACCCCTCTCACCCTCTTTGCAACGAGTTGCAGCACAAAGAAATAACAACTATAAACTTTATATTAGACATTGTGTCCCCACACATGACTAGCAGAGATTTGCACTCTACTGAGTGCACTCATCTGATTTCTTTAAGACTTTGACTTATAGATGTACAATGCTTTTTGGCAGTGCCTCATCCCATCATAACTGAAATTGCTGGTTGTTTTTTTACTTAAATTTTAACAAAAACTACAAACGTAAAATCTTACAGGAGCTAGGAGAAATCTTGAATGTATATTGAAACCTTCAACAACACACTAGAAAGCTGGTTCAGGCAGGTTTTAACAAACTTTAGAGAACTGCAGCTTATAAACACTTTTATAGCCTCTTGCCTTGACTACTGCCCTTTCCCTGTCCTCCTATCTGAAATGAAAAGCTGTGGCAAGGCTCCAGCTAAATTCTGCTGCCAAGTTATTGATGAATGCTCCATACACATCACAGGACCATGTACCTCTGTTATAGCTTCTTTTCCCCCATTGCCTGTCATTTTACAATTAATTTTAAAATTTTATTGATGACTTTAAAGAAGGACTCCTGGCTATATCTCATCACTCATAAACCCACAGAAACTGGATTGCAGCTTTACTGTATATTGTCATGCAGGGCAGTCTGCCCAGACCAGAGTCTAGTCTTAACACCAAAGGAGATTAGGCAGACATGCTTTCCTATTTGCTTTTTCCCATTGGCTTTTATTATTTTTTATTTTCATTGTATTTACCTTTTCATTCCTCTGTAATGATGTTTTAATTCATATATAGGCATTATTAGTCCTAGTGGCTTTTAATTGCTTGTAAGGCACTCGTGAGCGAATGAATGAATGATTTCTTTTTATGAAAGTGCCAAAAATTTTCATTTCAGTGCATCCCTAACTGTCATTATTGTAAAGCATCCATTTTTTATGTCGTAGAAGTAGAAGTGGTAGTTGTTTATTAGCAGCAGCTGTCGTAGTAGTACTGGTTGAATGACTAATAATTGGTTTTCTTATGTTTAAATAAAAGCTGATGAAAATAGATGCAGAGGTCGCTGTAAGAGAAGTAATTTGAGAATAAAGTCAAAAGTCAGCTCACACTAGTAGTAGCACAAGATCAACTCAGAACAGACCCTTTTAGAGACCAAGTGACAAACATGGATGTGTGTGTGAAGAGGCAGAAAGCCAGCTAGAGGCCAAATTGCCACCTCAGTGTTTACCAACACCAAAGGGACCTACACATGTAATATTCATGTTACACTGACATAAACTGAGTCGTTACATCAAAATCTCATTCAGTGCATTTCTGCATAAAATTAAGCAATAAAACCCTGGATAATAAGTAGGAGCATGTGATATTCAACTTTTAGTGTTTAAATTCTTCCCTAAGTAAGAAATTATTTAGAATATTAGAAGCACTTATTAATCATGCAAGGCTTATACATTTATACTTTATATGCTGGATGTTTTTTTTAAGATTCTGCAAATAGTAAGGGTCATAAAGTGAAAGAGAGTTCAGAATGTCAGATCTGAACAAGGTTTTCTTCTCTTACTCATTGAAGCGTTCCCCACTGATCTATTCTATCAGTGTATAAATAACACAACCCCCCACCTCTGGCGTTATCTCTTTCAAAAGGCATCTGAAAACACCTGTTTGATCTATTGGGACTGCACGTATCAAAGCTTATAAATATCCCTAACACTCAGTCCTGTGAGCCAGTGCTATGTAGGCAGACAATAGATGGGGAAATAAAATCTGTCAGCCATTAAAGAAGCACATGGCAGATGTAAGGCCCTCCAAGGCTGCATACGCCTCACCAGTCAACCCCATCGCAGCATAATGAAAGGAGTGTCACTGCCCTGTATATCTCAACGATGTCAGAGAAGTGAGAAGTAATTATTTGTGCGGTTTCCAGAACTGAAGCTGTCAGAACACCGGACCTGTAGATGATGCCGCTGGTTTGGTCGGACGAAAAAAGGGAAAATACGGTGGAGTAGGTGTGTGCAAAATAATGGATGTCAGAATAATTCAAATTTATTTTATTAGGACAAACCCCTTGAGATGCACAATCTCGTTTTCATGGGGGTCTTACATACATACAAAGGTAACAAGAAAAAATAAACATACAGACACAAAATACGTTAAGTAAGTAAATACATTTGTCTGTTAAATACACAGAGAGAAAGACAAAAGAGAACACAGAGAAACTGAGAAAATTGGACAGATATCCAGATAGGGACTTAGAGATGTTTTTGTTGGTCTAGACTGTGAGAGGAGACTTCAAAGTGGCTGCAAAGTGCCACGACCTGTGAGGCAAAATCTAACCCAGCCTAAATATAACTCTTTTGATCTGTGATGGTGCTCCTGCTACTGTGGCAGAGCCTAAGGCCCCTCTGCCTCCCTGACTTCTCTCACTGGTACCAAGACCTCTTCCTTGTGCTCGCTAAACTGCCCCTAAACACACACATGAAAACATACACACACACACACACACACACACACACACACACACACACACACACACACACACACGTATGCAAGAACACTCAGAGTTACACAGAGCAACATTTGCCAACAAATATGTGCAGTACTCAAACATTTGTGAATGCCTACACTTGCATACACACAGTGCTACACGATGTCATACCAGTAACATCATACTGATTAGGAAGAGGAAGATGAGAAAGGTGGAGAAATGAAGACGTGAACATAGTTACTTTTTTTTTTTGGTGCTACCCTCCCTTCAAAATAACCTCTGCACTGGGGACATTAAGATTTGATTTGTTTGAATCTGAAATATATAAATGTCCTCTGACATCCATCTTTTCATTTATAGATCATATAGGAGTCTTCCATAACAATGAAGCACATTATTTAGAAGGCCGACTCAAACATCTTTACATCCAAATAAAAAACACTGCAGTCTCTTGCGTTTTTGGGGTTTTTTTTTTCCTTTTTTGTGTAAATGTCCATCTGTATGTGAAGGTTTGGAAGATGAGAAATATAGCTGTGGCGCAGAGCTAAGTCCCTGCATACCGCATCACATGAGACAACCTTCTGTGACGGCAATATGCTCACTGTTTGATCAAAAAAATATACAAAGGAAAAACCCAAAGCCTGTTTTACATACGGATATTGGCACTGCACACCCCAATAAAGAAGAATATTCATATAATGGACCATGGATGAGCAACGAATTACTATGCCACTGTGTTTGGAAGAAATAAAAACCTGCAGACTTTCAGCCCGTCATGGCACACGGTTGTCTATTCCTGCTATAAACTAAGTAAAAGGGGTGATTGCGGTGTGCTGGTTTTACAGTGGATATTATTCTAATTTATCAGCATCACTAAATCTGTACGAGCACTTTCCTTGTGAGTATATGTGAGAATAAATAAATAAATAATAAACTACCTAATTAGCGCATGCTGTGTGTTATTTCTCTCTTCCATCATGTTAAAGCAGCAGTGAGCTTAAAATTTACAAAATGCCACCTATAATAAGTATTTATAGTCAAAACAAAACAGCATCTTTAAAGTCCCCTGCTACCTTAATTTGATGTATTCCCTGATGAAACAGGCTGTTGGGTGCAGATGAGAGCGGTGTGATTGTGTGAAATGTGATGTTATTAGTTGAAATTTTTGTTCAGCCCTAATAGTTGCTCATGACATTGCCACTGAAGATGTAGTTTTCCAGGTTCCAGGTAACAAAATGGGATTTAAAAAAACACCAACAACCCTGTTTATACAAAGACTGGAGACTTAAGTTGTGTAACAGAACAAAAAGATTTTGTCTGTGTATGAACCTAAATATAGAAAGCATTTGCTAGCTAAGTGCTAGCAATTTAAGTCTCTCTACTTTGCATTAAAAGGCTTGTTGGTGTTTTTTTTAACCCCACTCTGTTGCTGTCTCCCATCCATGAGAAGACAGGGTTAGACTGAAATCCTCTTGGGATCTTCAGTTAAGATGGTAGATTTAACTACAGTTTACCACAGACAGACAATTCAACACATCCTGATGCATCTATAACATCCAATTGCTCAGGAATTAATTATCTCAGAAATTGCTCCTGGATTCGGGCAGTCGTTGCTACCAGTCAAAAGGCAAGAGAGGGGAGTTTAAAGATGAGTAGTCATGAAAGTTTTGATAAATTATTTCTTGAAGGGCAGACCTTTTTAATTACATATTATATTTAATTACCAAAAAAACATTCTCGCAGTTGTAATCTAATAGTATAAAGGTATGTGATTATAAGTCTCACCCTTCAAACACTTTATAATCATTGGAGATGTTTACATAATATGATAAATCTGTCATGACCATGGCCTGGCATGATCAGTCAAAGGTTCAATCCCAACAATGAACAGCTAATGTAGAGTGTGATCATTAACAGCTGTGTCAGTACAATCAGCAAAACAATGTTTTACTCCAAAATATTAATGCAAACAATTTGAAATGCAGTCAGGATTTCAGAAAGATGAATATGTGCTTCACTTAAAAGTTACCAATCATTTTGTAGCAGTAGGTGTTTATCACTTTACCCAAACATTTTGGGTTAATAGCTCCTCTGGGAGTAAAGCTCTTCAATTGCTTTCACTTTTTTCTCCCTCTAAGACAGGTACAAAAAGAAATAAGCACCCAGGTTGAACACTATGATAACTAGGATTATGAGAATGAAGAATTTCAATGATGAGCAAATTGGTATTCTGCAGTGTACTGAATATATTTGCCAGGCCAAAATAGAGGGCATTTTCCATTTGGTGCACGCTATGAATGTCATAACATCCAAAAGCACATTCTTCAGCATGGGGAACCGTTCTCTCCCCTCAAATCATTTAGGACAACAAGCGATGACGCTCAATCAAGTGGTGCCTGAAGCTCTATTTGCGTGGGACATCCAGTGATTTGGAACAGTTGTGGAGATTGGGGGCCATTTTGAACCTGTGTAAATCTGTCATTTCAGTAATTTATGAGATACAACATCCAGCACAAATTTCATACTTTATTTTGGTCAAGAGGAATTGGAAAACCCCAGCCTATTTTTAGTGTATGCTATCCAACTAGCCCTTTATAAGAATAGATGCTGCTGTGTTTGCTCTGTTGACACATGCCAGGTATCATTTTTACAGGAGACCTTGTTCTTCACACCTGATCACCTCTTAGGCTTACTGAAAATACTATTTTCACCACATACCCACATATCATATATGACTAAAATAGATTTCTGACAGTGAAAAAATGAAGATAAATAGTAAAACCCCTTTCCTGATTCTTCAGAACTTGTGTGCAGTCACTTTCAATTTTAGAGTCTTGGGGACAATTGTGAGAAGTTTTATTGAAATCTAACTGATTTCTACATCACTTGGCCGGAAAAAGTGCATTCTGTGCCAGGTGCATTAGGCATTTATGGTTTTATGTGAGAAATACATTGCTTTACAGTAAAGTGTCACACTGCCAGAGTTGAAAGCACATTTAACCACCACCCAAAACATAACACCCTTACTTTACACTGCACTTCTTCAACATTAGCCTACTGGCTACTTTGTCTCCTCTACCTTACCCTTGCAATATAACAGAATACTCTCATTTCACACAATTTTGGGACACCAGGCTTATCCTTGTGGAGAACAATTTTCCCAAGTTGCTTTGGAGAGACCAAACTTGCATAGACGCATCCCTTCAGCTTGAGATGGGCTGTGCTTGACATCGTGCATAATTAATTGAACTTGTTAGATATTACATCAAACACAACATGAATGACAAAGGAATGCACAAGAATGAAAATGAACAAAGTGCCAGTTCACTGACAGTGCACTGAACGGTGTCAACACTTTGTCACTCCCTATCAAAGGCTGACCATGGACCCTCACCACTCATGCATTTCAGTGTTTGATGAGATCAATTTGTTAGTAGAAAAAACATTTGAATAGAAAAGCTGTAACCTTAGAGCTACTGTGTGCATGCTGACTATAAACTCCATGACTAAATGAGAATGAACAACTTTCTGGGAGTAGAGGAGGTGTGTGTTTATTTAGAAGCATATCTTAAACGAGGTGAAAAGGGAAATATTTCTCAGTTGGAGTACACTGTTGAAAACCCAGTGAGCCCTGCCGTTTCCCTTGAATGATTCTGATGTGTTTCTGTGGATCACTGTCTTGGCAGAAGATAACGGCTGTCGAACCAAACAAGCGTCTGCCCATGTGTGACAGCGGAGGCCGAGTGGAAACAGACACTGCATTGCAAGTGCAAACCTCTGAATCAAATATAACTCATTCTACCTTATACTATCTTGATCCCACCCACTACAGAGGCACAGATGCTGAATTAAATTAGAATTGTTTACAGAGGAGTCGATCAGTCATCATTTTGCAAGCACAAGAAAGTCTAATTCTTTAAGCCTCAAGTCTCAAGTAAGTCTCAAGTATTACAAGGCAAGTTTCAAGTTCCAAGTGAATGACCAAATGAAGTGAGTGAACGAAGTCCCAAGTCTCGATCTTTGGCACACAAATCTTTATTTATTTATTTTTTGCTGTTGTAGTTGTAGAAGTTGTAGTTTATGATTATTTATTTATTTGTTTAAAAAAAAAATACATAAATTCCTGGTAAATTTTACACCTCAAAGCTATTAGACAACAGACTTGCTGCATTAGTCTTAAAATCTTGAAAGTGGCTGTGAATGCATAACAATTAAACAAGCAAAGCTTGCCTCTAAGGGCTTGTACAAAGTATGATGTATTCCCACATGAATATTCAAAAAACAAACTGGCAACCTAACATTTAAATGAATCCTGAACTACTTCATCATCGTCATCATGCAAATTCTGAAAAAAACAGCTTGGAGGGGAAAAAAAAACCATCAGCAGTATATTTGATTCTAACAGTGTAATTTTTGGATGAACTGGTTTGCACCTCTGGGAGGAGACAGGCTCCTTATTTAAATGTTAACACCCAAAGTCTTACTAGAATCCTTTATGCATCCACCCACAGGCCATTACATTTGCAAAATACCAAACTGGACGGAGTGTGTCACTCATTTGTGCACAGTGTGGGTGTAGCTACTATAACCCCCTCCATGACTAAATGCACACACTACAAGCCTGCTTGTCTCTGGCACAGCCAAGACCATGCCACAGTGAAGAGTGTTCCTATTCATAGCCCAGAATAACAGGCTGTTTTGCCCTTCTGACATGTTAAGGTACTGGCAGAGCTGTGACGCGGGGGAGCACTGGCCATCTTTCCGTTGTCTCTTACAATATGCTGCAAACAGTCCAGCATCTCCCTCAGCAGCCTGATCCTCTGCCTCTGTAGTATGTATGGATTGTTGACTTGCAGATGCATCTTTTTCAGGGTCAAATCTGTACAGTACTGGACATCCACAAAGATCACAAATAATTAGCATTTACCGAAAATACAAAATGAACAAGTAATGATTCCTCCCTTAATAATTCCTTCCTTAATTAATTTGAATAATTTTCAAATTTAGGAAAAAATAGGCTAAAGGAGAAATCAAGCACAGGTGTTCTGAGATAGTGGGTCTGAGAAGGCCTGGGACTCCTTGCTTGATGTCTCAGTCGTCCTAACATTTGTAAAGATGCCAAGAAATCTTGTTTTCAGTGATGGAGACAGAGTGAGAGTCCCCTGAGGTAGCACACCTGTTTGTTTATTCTCTCCGTGTGATGGTTCAGACAGAGAATGCAGGGGACAACAGCAGTGATACCTACAGTCTTCAGCAATGAAGATAAAAGATGTCAACCAGTTACTTCAGTGGGTTCCAGTTTTTACAGAATCATTTACACTTCACACAGTGCAGTCATCACCTGTCTTAGTGCTGAGCTGCAGCATACATTCACAGCAGCAGGTATCCCCCTTCATCCAAACTGACACTTTGCAACTCTTTGAATGTTGTGCTTAAGTGGAGCACGGTGCTGATCTTCAACACTTTGAAGAAAGAAACATTTAAAGCTTTGCTGTCTTTCCGCTGATCTCCCACAGCTTTATCCCAAACACTATAAACTAGATTATTCTTTAAAAAATGAGTCAAAGGGGCTCATGGGATACCCGTATGTCAAATAGTAAATGCGGCTTAGGATAACCATTTATTAAAATCCCTATGAAATCTTTTCTTTGAGGCCCCTCTGTTCTTTGGATGACTGGCTTATTGTAGGAAATGACAGATAGCAATTTTTGTTTGTTTGTTTTTGTTTTGTTTTCCTAGAATTTTTCAGAACATTTTGGTCCAGCTAAAAAATTTCTATCATACCATTAATTTCTATCAGTTAAAAAGATAATCCAATATTGTGTCAACTCATACATCCACATGTCAGTTCAAATCATTAATGAGGAAATCATCACATCCAGTCCAAAATCACAAAATTTTAGCTCAGTCAAGTCTAAGTCACTCAACTCAGGCTCTCACCTCTGCTTTACCACAGGGACATGTTGTGTAAATACCTTACAGAGAGGAATTAAGTTCTTTTCATTCAAAACTTGATATTTAAGGATTAAAACGACTGGAGTGATGGAATGATGGAGTGAAAGAATTTCAAGGAAGTCTTTCACAAACAAGAAGAAAATAGGGGAATGAGTAGGAGAAATACCATGCAATAGTTTTTAACCTAAAGCAAAAAATTAGTGGAGTGCAGCATTAATCCTGCAAAAGGCTTTGTGGCAGAAGACACGCAACATTTGCTGAAACTGTTGCACATTCCCCACCACAACCACCGTCACACTTGCACTTGGCACATATGCCTGGAGTGCGCATTGCGTTCCCTGTGACTCCCTCCCACCAAATGAATGTCAACACACATCTGTCAGGACAGAGACATCCAGATACAGTGCATCTCCACATCGTGCGGGTTGTACTGTGGAAAGCGAGCGACCACGACAACCCATCCCTAGAGGGGGGCAATCAGCCAATCAGATTTTGGAAATTGTAACCTAAGTGATCTTGTTACAGTGCATCTGTGCGCGTGTGTGCAACGGCTTGTGTATATGTGGTTGTGTGCATGTGTGTATATGTGCATGAGTGGCTGTGGTGTAGCCCAAAGTGCATTGTGCGTTGACCTTGGAATCTCCCTATGCCAGCGCTCAGGATGTGACTCCACAAATATCTAGTGCCAAACATTGATTACCGCTAGCACACAACGTCGCGCAGTGCAGTGTAGGGGAAGGACAGAGAGGGAGATATCGGCTGCACAGTCAACATCTCTCTTTCTCTCTCTCTCTCTCTCTCTCTCTCTTTCTCTCTCTCTGGCCATTCGCTTTGCTGCACTTTCCATTACTCCCAGGCATGCCAAACACAATACTGGCTTGACAGTCAGTGGTACTTCATCAGGCTTTTTCAACAGTTCTATCATAAGCTAATTGAAAGTCATGTTTGTAGCTGCAATTTTCAACAAAATTAGTAAGGCTGGATCTAGTGAACCTATTCTTCCACTGAGGTCCCCCTCCTTCCCAATGACAGTCAAAGTAAAGAGCACCAGCATCAAGTCCATGTAGATTAGAAATTAACTCTGCAATTCAGTCACTCCCCAAGATCTGAACCTAATTGTCTTTGTGGCCACGTAAGGTCAAGCTGATGATTCGCAACCAACCAACCAAACACTTGTTGTCTCCTCAAATTTCTTCATCTTCCAACTAACCTGTAATTCTCAGATTTATATTCATTTTGCAAGGTTTCTTTCAGCAGTTTTATTTCTGAAAGAACCGCCTGCTGGCAGTCATTCCAAGGTCCCCTGCAATGTTTACAGAGGCGTCCTCTCTAATTTTAGGAAGGCAGAGATGGCGGTAATGGAAAGTGACACTATCTAGCCAGCACTCTTTTTTGCTGGAGGGCATTTCAAAGCTGTGGCTGTAGCAGTAGCCACCCAGATGAAAGTCCTGTGACCAAAATGTCTGATTATTTTCGCATAAACACAAGAAGTAGCACTATCACCGGGGTACTTGAGTCTCTCCTTTTGTTCATTTTCCTTTTTTTTCTTTTTCTATAATTCAAGAAGCAGCGGCACCAACAGCACCGAGGTAGCTAAAGGCGCTGTTACTGCTTAAGAGAGAAGGCCTGGTACATGTTATGAGAGCCAGTAGCCGTGTCAGCAACCACACATTCAGAAGAGACTAGGAGGTCACAGCTCTCTGGTCACTGGGGTTTGTTTGCTTCAACAGGGATTTCCACACATCGATCAGAGTGGGAAGACAGAGTAATGGGTTATGTACAGACATGTACCCATACACAGGATCTGATGTAACTACTTGTGCTTTTAAGCAAGGGAGAGTGCCTACATGGAAACCTAGCTTACATGGGAGCATAGTATAATAAACCATGAATATAATATGCAACAAAATTAAAAATGTTCCTCGTGTTCTTCCTCCATAATGACTCAGAGCTTTGTAATTGTCATTTTTTTTGTAAATCTAATGTTTTCCTGATTTTCAGTGCCATCACAGCACCTTTTTTTCTGGTGACACAGGCTAACAAAAAAAAGATATATGTAAAATGAGAATTTAATTGTGTAATTTTTGAAATAATAGATAAGTCATGAATGTTGTCAGTGACGATGTCACATATATGCATTCACAAGTATGAGGGCGACATACTGACTTGTCAATATATTGCTATTGTCTAGCCTCAACACCCCCCTTCCTTACATAATCTTACACCATAAATGAAGTGGGGAAATACAAATATGTGGAAGTGAAATGATTTTAATGAGTCAAACCCATAGTAGCTCACATTTCAACTTCACACAATCTGCAAAAAGGTACAGGAGAGATTGTATTTTTTAAGGAAGTTAAATGTTTTTAATGTGGACAAGGAGCCTTTTTACAAGACACTTATCAAATCGGTCTTAATCTTTTAATCTTGATTGCTTGATTTGGTAGTTTAAATGTTCAGAACAAGAACCAGCTCAATAACACTGTGAAGATGGCAAGCAAGATTGTTTAAAACAAGTAATTAATTTCCCTAAATCTGTGATGGAGGAGAGCCGATAGCTCACCTTTCCCTGTATAACCACATTTACATCATATTAAATTGTAATTCTTTTAAACACAAGTGTGCTCAAGCAGTGTTTTCTCATATTGTAGAGAAAATATGCCGAGAGACTACAAATGCAACAGAGAACAGATAAATAAATAAATAAATAAATAAATAAAACAGTTGCTGTGGTCTATTAGAGAATCGAAAAAAGAAGTCAAGGAGGGTCAGAAGGAAAGTTGATTTGACAAGAGAACAGAAGAGAAATTACATGTTGAGAAAATCAAAGAAGAAAAAGTGCAAAGAACAGGTTATGACAGACAGATAATTG
>OMLF01026520.1:0-15449 GCA_900302615.1 Holocentrus rufus | reverse complement strand
AGCCCCCTTAGGAGTGATTGTTACTGTGAGGGTATGTGTGTGTGTGTGTGTGTGTGTGTGTTCATGCTCACTCTCAAGACAAAATCATTAGAGGAATATGGGATGGAATAACCGTGCGTGCACACACACACACACACACACACACACAATACGACGCAACAGAGTGTTTCTTCTCTCTGATTAGCAAAACAGAGCGTCTCTCTCTTTCCTCTCACGGTCAGAGTCCTAGCGAGCCAACAGCACACCGAAGCATTCGGCCGGCCAAAAGGAAAAAAAAATAAAACACACACACACAAAAAAAACTCACCCACCCACACTTGAAGCTCTAGATGATGACGGGCTCTTAAACTTTTTCCAACTCGGAACTAGAATGAAGCAAAATCTCATCCCTCCCGTGGGACCCGGGCTCATTAAAGCAGAGTAAAGCTATTCTTATCGTGTGCACACCCACCGAAAACAGGCCTTACACTCACTCTGCGTCCAGGCCGGGGTGTGAAATTACCTCCGGACACCAGACAAATGCCGGTATTTTTCTGCTGCGGCCGGGAAATTTATCTGCTCTACCAGACACTTTGACAGGTAACCAGCCATCATTTGGAGGTCCTCTGCTATTGTAAAAAATCACTGGGCTGGTAAAATAGTGAAGGTGGGTGGTGAATTTTGGAACATGCCAGCCACTAAGCTCGATAGTCCGCTGTCGTAGCATACTGAGATGCTACAGGATATATAAGAGGGCAAGGGATGAGTGAAGAGCTTTAATACTGCAGATAGCCTCCTGGTTGAGTCAGGCACGTCCGTGTGGCTGGAACATAAACTGATACGACAAAATATTCCGATGAAATGTATTGGCGAGATAAATCCTGTAAATTATTTTGCCTATAGCCTGTAGCTTTTGTTTGCAGAATGAAACATTTTCAGATGACCGTTTCAATTCTCCAGGGGGAAGTGAGATGTTGTTTTCCTGACTTTTTCACTTACAGCAAATCTATAACGGACAAGGGGGGTGTGTGATACTTATTTTGTGGAATGCCAACCGCTCTCAGCCTCAAATCAGCCTCTGAATATTCCATTATTGGCATGAGCTTTCAAGTTTAAATGTTTGTGTCTGAGGGCGGCACAGCACCCCAGAAAAAAAATCAATCACTCTCAGTGAGTCTTTACTGGGTAAATAAGTGTTACCTCAGTGAAGGGGGAACAGGATCACACATTTTCTGTGCTAGAAAAAAAGGAAGATGAAGGCCAATTTACTTTGTCAACCATATTTGGACACGTCTTCCTGAAGCCTTCCATTTGGTGTTGGAGCTTACAGTAAGGAAAAAAAACAGCTATCAAATCAATCTGATTCCATAAAATCAAACCAAGTTTAAATATAAACTATCTAATGGTATTTACCTGCTTTTATTTAACCCCCAAAAGAGGGGAACTGTTGCTTTAACACCTAAAACATTGCCTGTTCAAAACATCTACTTATATGTGGAGGTAATGCCTAATATTGTTTTATATCTCAAACAACACCTTGATATCATTAAGTGTTTCTAATCCCTTTAAATAAGATATTGATAAAGAATTACAATACAATTAATCCAATAAAGCTCAGTAATCCATTAAAACGGCACTTCCAGAGATCAGTGTTCCTACCTACTGCAGTTAAGTTGAAGTTATTTGTACCAGTTAGGTTGAAGCTGACTGTAGCTGTATTAAAAAAATCTGGCATATACCTAGAAGCTAGAGCTTTGAATCTTTCTAAAAAGAATAACTCTTTGCCACAGATGTCGACTTCTGCTTGACCGAGTTCCTATACAAATCAAAGTCTGTAAATGATTCACTGACATGCGGCTGTAAGTTTTATAGCACTGAGGTACAAGCTGTTTTACCACCCGGCCTCACCATGTGGACTCACTGTAACTCCTTCTGGCCCCCAGGGGGCGCACGCTGAAGCAGTGACTAACAAAATGCAAAACGCCAACCATCTTTCCTGAATAATCACCATGGCAACACAGCCGGCAGACTTCTGCTGCATGTAAAGAATAATCTCTAACTCAATACACACACACACACACACACACACACACACACACACACACACACAGCATTGCTGGCATGATAAGACATAGTCGTAACTTCCTACATGCTAACTGCATGCGGTTTTTCATCTGAAAGTTGATCAACTCCTCTGATCCAATCAGAATCATGTCACAGTGTTTTGATCTGTAATCACACCGTCCCTCTTGGTCCAATCAGTGTATTACTTTAAAAATTGAAGAGTGGGATGCATAATTTCTCCAAATTTGGCCAAAATGGGCGTCAGAGACATGGCACATGATTGATGACAGACACTAGTCCATGGTAATCCTCCTGCTTTCATTGTATTGGTGCATTACATTTTTCACAAAGTGCAAATGGCTTATGACATCTGTTAGGTTTAAAAGCCTGACTACTAAGGATTTATTTTCACTCCCTCTAACATTTTGAATATCCTTTTTAGGATTTTGATGTTACAATAATTTTCGGGACAGGGCGCTGTCAGAGATATGGGAGTTACTGCCCTGTCTTACTCGAAGATAAGAAGCACCCCTGCTGACCCCTTCCCACTCCCACTGACAAACTGCACTGCTGCATCTTCAAACATGGCAGAGGGCCAGAGAGCAGCCAAACCTGAGGACAGCATCACTTTTTAATGACCCATCCCACGTATTACTATCTTCTCCAAGGACAGGCAGGGCGATGGCAGCCTCTGCAGGGTGATCAAGCTTCCTGCTGGCTTCGCGCGGCATGTGTGGGAGCCCGGCACAGCGGGACTGAAAAACACACTGCTCTGAGGGGAAGACAGGAGGTGGCAGGAAAGATGCTAACACACAAACACATGCACAAATCGCAAATGTAGGCAGGCACACAGGCATGGAAACCACAGACAGGAACTTAAGAAATAAACTTGTTGGCACTCACAGGTGACAGTGCTCTGCATATGAATAATGCATTTCTCCTGACAACAAATGTCAGTCTGCTCTGACCTGTAATGGCAGCACCCACTTGGCCCAATCAGTGTATTTTATTATGGGGAATAATGAGCAGAGAGATGCTCAAAACCAGCGGGGCCGCCGTGCCAGCCGGTTGATCCCTGTGTCGTCCCCTTCTTTTATCGTCTTCCATCCTCGACCCATTCTCTCTCCTGACATTTCTCCTTCTTCTCTCGTTTCAGCTCCCTTTGTTATCCCATCACTTGCCCTCTCTGCCTCACCCTATCCTTTTTTTCCTCCTTCTGCCTCAGTATCTCTCAGCCTTTGTTTCCCTGTCACTCCCTCAATCTATCCCCTTTTATAACCCTGATCTCCATCATTCTCTCCCCTCGCAATCCCCTTTCTCCCTCACTCCCTCTTGCTGGTCCATTGTTACATTTATCACAAGCAGTGACGACCGTGTGTTGTTGAATTCACACTGTACACGCGCGGCACACGGGCCTGCACAAAGCCCGTTCTTTCTGTCACAACGCGGCGCGGTGTCACGCAGCATTGGAAATGGTTTTAGGCATTGTATGTGGTTTTGTAACACACTGAACACACCCACACGCAGATATCGTGACAAATGGTGTGCCACAACAAATGGCCATAAACACAAACAAATACAAAGAGAACAATGCATAAACATGTGCAGTGTAGACCTACCAACGTATACCTGTGTACAAGCTACACACCTACACACCACCAGTGCACACAATTTATAAGTTTTGTGTAAGGTAAGATGACAGTAGGCTCGATGTAAATGAAGTCGAAGCAAATTAAAACACTTTAGGCTTACAGACTAGTAATCTATCCTAACAGGAGGGATTTCTTGAGTTAGACCTAACAAATTTTTTTTGCTGGTGGGTCAACATGCAGGCTGAACAATTAATCAAACATACTGAAATCACAATATGGCCAAGTGCAATATTCAAATTGGAGGAGCTGCAATTTGAAGGAAAACTGGGTAAGAAAGTGAAAATTGTGATGCAAAGATTATCATTCCAGCTACCATTGTGAATTATATTACAATTGCATTATCTGTCAAAATGGTTGCAATAGTATTTTTTTCCAACATGCTGTTCAGCTCTAGCTGACACATCAAAAGAAGAAACTAACAATATATGTCAAAAGATAGCCTACGCCCCAGGGAAAGGGTGTAACTTATTTGATGCCCTGGTTCTGTGAAACAGTAGGTGAACATACAAAAAACACAGCATCGCTGTAAGCTCAGACTGATTAAAACCATTCCGCTAGCCATAACAGCAGAAAGAGGAGAAAGAACAGCGGAAAGAGAGGAAGAGGCATCGGTCAAGTCAAGTTTGTCTTTATTATCCCCCAGAGGGAAATTCAGCTGGCAACAGCAGCTGTAGCTGTAACAGCATCATAGGGCTGGAGGCAGGGGTCTGAGGAGCAGGAGGGACAAATAGATTGACTTTTGTAGCATGCTGGCTTGGACTTTCAACTACCAGCAACACGACCAGAGGGATGGGCAGGGGTCAGAGGCCCCGGGGGGAAATTGATAGAAACCATAACAGCCTTTTCAGTCCACCTATCTGGCCCGCGCTGCCATGTTAGGAGTCACGCTGTGCAGCTGATCAGTGGAACAGAGGACTCTGATTGGTAGATGAGAGAGGAGCAGCCAACATGAAAGAAATGAGGTTCAGTTCTGCTCTGTCCATCTGCCTTTCTACACAAACAACCCCGATCACTCCAACCATCACCAAACTCCAAAAGGCCTATATTTATTTTTTATTTTTTATTTTTTGTAAAACCTAATTTCACAGTCCATGAAAATGGATAGGGGCTCTTCTTCTGTGTTTGTAAAATGTTGCGTTGGTCTGCGGCTCGGCTAAGTGTGTGGAGACCGCAGAGGACAACAAAGGAGAGGAAAGAGAAGGAGAAAGCAGATTGGTAAAAATGTAGGTAGAGAGGAGCAGAGACCTACCGTCTCTGCTCCTCTCTACCTACATTTTTACCAATCTGGCCAAGGAGGAGGTGAGCAGGAACAGAGAGATGGAGAGAGGAGGGGATGAGAGAAAAGAGGACAAATTAAAGGGAGGCAGAGGCAAAAATAAGGGAGTTGAGGAATAAAGGAAATTAGACCATATTTAAAATGTCAGCAAATTGTAAGGCTGCAGTTTAAAGTTATAAAAATGTAAATGTGATGAAAAGTCATAATCTGTTACTTACTGCTTAATGAAAATATAGTAGTTACAACTGAGGTTATAGTCCAGTAAATTTACTGTATATTGTGATAAATATCCAGTATACCACTGATTCATTAAGTTCAATACCTACTGGAGCTGATCCTGGAGCGAACCCCAGAACAAACCAGGACATCAAGATCAAACTTACCTCCACATCTACAAAACACTGAACAGGTATAGAGAAGCAAAAAGATGGACGGGGCAGAGGACCAGCCAGGAAGGCAAAGTGGGCAGAAAGCGTCATTCTGACATGATGTGCCTTCTCCTCAGTGGCAACAACAATAACAATGCATCAAATGGCACATATGACAACAATGCAACGTGTCTGTGACGGGAAAAAAAAACACAAAAACCACAGGCAAAATTCTACTGGCAAAAGACAATGTCGGTGTTTGGAAAGCTGGCAAACCAACCCCACACACACATACACAGACACACACACACACAATATCTCAGCCAAGTAAACATTTTTGTTCTCATTGGCATTTTAGCCCAAACCTGTAATGTGAAAGCGTTCATGGCCAAAGCAGAAGAAATGGGAGAAACATAAATTATTGCTCTGGGAGGTTAAAATGTGAGAAACAGGACTAGAAAGAGAGTGCACAAATGAAAAAAAAAGAGCCTGAGTGAGACACACACACAAAGAGAAAATGTGAGAGAGAGAAACCTTCTCCAACCTCACAGACTTTGTTTGGTTTGGTGAGAGAGAGGGAGCTGTATGGAAATCAACTAAGCCGGTTTATAGCCCAGAGGTGGAGGAGGGAGGAAAAACTGAACTTCGCACAAAGGCATTTATTAAAATCTGATGATGTCTCATCAAATTCCCCCAAATCCTATATTGCAGTAAGCAGGGGCATATGAGGAGACACAATGAGGATGACTGCGCCCAAGCATGACTGGCTGATTAAAAAACAGCACCCAAGGGTGGGTTTAGGCACGAGCGAACATTCGCATAACTCTCCCTCCACCCTTCCCTCTGTGCACCTCAGCTTTCCATAAGCAAAATAAATCAGATCGAACAATTTCCAAAACTAAATCAACCTAAACCTTCTGCTCAGTTTGCACCTAGGAGGCATTGGACAAGATAAGGGATCATAATTTTAATCGGTTTTTCACCCCCAGGGGAGTTTGTTGGGCTGGCCGCTGTAACAAATTGAGAAGGATTGGGAAAATTACCACAGAGAGTTGTGACCCTCATTCATTCTCTAAATCACCTACAACAGTCAGGGGAAGTAGCAGCTGGGGACAAAAGGGACGGAGACAGTACTTTATTACACAGGGTCTTAAACTTTTCCAGTGTCAGAGCCAAATTAGAGAAATTTAATTTCACCCTGGGGCCAGCTCTAATGAAAACTTGTTTTAACTCATCCTGCGAGCCAGCACAAGTAGGCCCATCAATGAATTTAGGTGCTGGCCAGTGTCACAGTTGTAGACAAAGAGGTGTTTTAATTCCCCTCTAAAACAACAAAAAAAATAAAACAACATAATGGCCGCCTGAGGAAAAATGTATCCACTCATAATACGCTGTCTAAATTCTGCATTTTGGATGATTTATTAGCGCAGAGGTACCGCAGACGCTACACAAGTGAGCCTGTGACTGGCAGGTTACCATTCCAACTCCCAGGACCAGATGTGAGCACAGTGGTGGGGACTTTCTCTCCTCCTTCAGCAACTACCATGAGGTGCACTTCAGCAAGGCACCGAACTCTATCATAACACAGCAAGGAAAACATGCACATTCAGTTCACTTTGCTTCTAAGGTTAATCAATAAAATGACTGTTCCACAGCTTGTGTACATATTTCCATCTTTGCAGCAGCTAGCCAGAATAAATGGTGCTCTTTTGAGATAGAAGTGATTTGCCTCTCCTTATGATCCAAACTTTACTTTGATGGTACTTTTGAATATGAAGCGAAGGTAATTAGGCTAATTGGGTGTATTATATGGCTGGGATATTTGGTGTTCCAATGCATACCCTCAACTACACTTCTAGTATTGAGCGAGATTTTACAAAACCAGACTTTATCACCTTATATAACCCTGATTCAAACAGATAATATGTTATTATCCCAAGTCCATTTCCCAGCACTGTCCCTCCATACTGGGATATGAGTGATTTTCTAGCAGCCTCTTGCAGTAGAAACTCCACCTGATGAGCATGAGCGTCTGGAATGAGTGTTCAAATGGTCCTTTTCTTTGGCTAAAACCAAGCACACCTCAAAAATCCTATTCAAAAAAGTAATTTGGGGAAGTAACCTATTTCATGGTCTGATTCTCTCCTCTTTGGGTCTATTTCAGAGGCTGATAAGAAGAAGAAAACCTTTAAAAAGGAGCGCACTGGTGCGGTCATTGTTTCCCTCATCTCACCATATTAGTCTACCTCTTTCCGTTAATCTGCACTGTTCACCGTTTCAGCCCATTTGCATCTCTTCAATCTTTTAGCAGTGTTGTGCTTTCCTTGCAGCAATCACTGAACCCAGTACAGTTGAAAAGTGCATCTAAAACACAATCAAGAGGCATCAGTTTGTGTCTGCATATTATGCAGCAGGGTGAATTAAGCTTCTTGTGCCTGGTTAGAAAACAGCTCACATTTTGGGAAGTGATGGAGCTACCAGCAATTAAGTCTGACTCCAAGCTGTACTTGCACTTGTTGGCTGCTGACATATCAAAACATATCCAATATCAGCATTTTGAGTCATCTTTGGCTTCTGCTCAGGTTGTATTATGCAACCGAGTCTAACAACATTTTCACGGTGACAGATGATATTGACGAATTTAAAGTCTTTGGATAGTGTATGAGATCAAATTTGTATTTACTGGGAGACACAAAGGAAGTTCATTTTCAAGTCAGATTTTCTAGTGGAACCGAGGTTGATGTAAAAATCAGAGATAACCACTGAAAAGGGGAACAATGTAATAACACTACTCATCCGCCTGTCAACTGAAACTCTAATGAAGTTGTTATGTCCACATAACACACAGCCAGTTCGCGAGCATAAATCCATGTCATCCCTCTCCTGAAACAACAGAAGTGTTCTGACTGACAACGTGGGTGAACAGATAAAGACAAATTTTGAATTTGTTGTTGAACTATTCCTTTAAAATTTAAAGAAACCATCAACATATAAACAGCACAGAAGAACATCATCAGGCCACGATCACACGGGATGGATTTTTGTCCAGCTCAGACGCAAGTTGCAGCCGCGAGTGCCATTTATGACACAGAGAGCTAGAGTGCAAAGTTAAAACTTGCAAGTTATCTAGCTAACAGGCATAATGCTGGAAATGAAAATGTACAAGAGAAAGTGGTGATTATTCTGCTTGGGCTTGAAGAGGAAGATGTCTGAGAGATGAATAGTCTGGGCTATACAGACGATGTTGTAAAACTTAACACTCAATCTTTCCAGGTGCTGCTGACGTAGTGCGCAGTACAGCTAAAGATGAACCAAATTAAAGCACCCAGTACTGCAGTGTGTTCAAAACATGAGGCACGCAGTTTGCATGAGGCTGCACACACCTGCAGCCAACTGAAAAAAATCCATATTCACATTTATTTGCACATCCTGTGTGATCACAACCATGGGCGTGTGCTGTATGCAGGGTTAGTGCGCACACATAATGAGCAGGAGCAGCATTAGTCTTATGCAATGTGTGGACAATTTCTTCCTGAGTTTTGTCCTGTTGTTAAGACGGGGTCTAAAGTTGGCTGAGTTCATCTGTCAGTAAGTCCATATGTCTTTATCCCTTCAGCACTTTACTCCAAGGCAACTTATCTCAACATCTATGTGCTGGATTGTCATGAAATTTGGTGAGCACATTCATGCTCCCCAGAGTATGAACCTTGTCAATTTTGGTGACCTCATGACTTTCCCTGTAGCACCACCCTCACGTCTATATCACAGGTTTGGCATATTTGGTGAGTATATACATACTCCCCACAGGAAGATTCCTCTTCATATTGGTGAGTGTATGATTTTTTCTTTATGATGACCTTTTGGCCACCATGTCAAATTTGATACTAGTTGGCTGGTGTATTTGCAAATATTCAATCTACATTATAAATCTTCTGCCAAAAGCACTTTTGCATAAACTCTCACAAAACTTGCCTTCCCCCATCAAACACCACACTAGCAGAGCACCAGCAGCAAAACCTGTTCTTGTTTTACTTTGTAAGAATTCAAAATATATTGTTAAATCTGATCCCAAACAGAGCGATGTGGTCTGAAATGTAGCCTTGAAGAGCAGCAGTAGCCCTCCATTGTGTTTGGATGCTTCCCTCTTGATTTTTATTTGTCTCTCTACAATGTGCATACACTCACTACCAGAGATCTCAGTATGTGGAGGCTACAGCTGATAGCTGAGAGACATTCTGCTGCATTGCACTGTGAAGTCCCTTAGAACAATACAAATATCTTCCTGAAAACAAGCAAGGTGGAGGTGAGTACATAAATACAAACACAAAGGAAGTTGGTGGGCATAAAAACAGTCTAAAAACACCATGCTATGTATGCTTTGCTCCACAGCAGATTTTGCATTTTGTCAAGTTCGAGTCAGCGGGACATATAGTGCAGCCAGATGATCCTTGAGACATGGAGGAGGGAAACGCATTAGCCTAACAGAAGTGCTTACCTGGCTGACTGGTTAGCTGGAGTCCTGAGACTGCGTGTTGGAAAAGCCTCTCCCCCGGACAACAGAGTCTATCAAATATGCATAAAGGCAATGTGTCTTTTAGGAGTTTTTGGGTATTTAAAAAAATGTCCTGAAGCAGCAATCTGAGTGAGAACAGTGCATGTGGGGGTGGAGCCGGGCACTGGAGCGAGAGAAGTGCTGCACGAAAATGATTCTAAACTTTTGTCTTTTAATGCCCCAAAGTTATAAGGGATGCCTGGTCGTGACTTTTCAGTTTGGACAACTATGCACAGACTGCTGAAGTCCGACAAAAAAAGTTCAATTTTCAGTTTTCAGGACATATTGCTTAAATAAGTGTTCAAAAAGCCCTTATACATTCCCTTTGAAACTGCATTTCTGTCCATAAACAGATAAAACTCCAACAAAACAACATTCTCAATCTAATACCACAATGTTATGGATCTATAGAACAGAATTTGCAAAGACTGAAAATTAAAACTGAGTTCACAAGGGTGGTTTACACTCTTTTTCCAGAAGTGCTGGTTGGTCAGTCAGAGGCACTAACAGCCTAGCAGCAACACTGTCTCAGCCCATTGCAGTAATAATGATTATTTAATGAGGAGTTGCTTTGCGTCTCCAGCCAGATGCTTCACACAACTCAGCGCCTTAGGAGCAGATCATAAGAAATCAGTCGGACTTGTACCACACAGTATCATTTGTTCTACACACACAGTACAGTGTGTTTAAGTTCACTCACACCGCCTCAGGAAAAAACTGTAAGACTACTGTCCACACCCCATATACAGACACCAAACCATAGCAGTAACACCGAGTCTATCCACTCATCTCAAATCTCCATACATTTTTCCTTCTGGCACCTGTATTTCTGTAAGATATTTTCACCGAATTCTATAAAATAAGATTGGAGGCTACTGTGGAGGCTGCTCCAACCAAAAAAAAAAACAAAAAACATGTTTTTAAATGAGCAACCACACACAGTGCATTCACAACGTAGCTCAAAGTTATTGAAGAAACCATACTTGTTGCTGTAAGCTGTATGCACACAGCTTACAGCAGCCAGGTTGGCTTATATCAACTCGAAAAGGGCTTGTGCTGCTTCCCCAGTTGCCTGCAGCGCTTTCAAAGCAGCTTACCACTCCTATAGAGCAGAGCTGCTTCCTAGAGGGGCCAAGCAAACAGGTATTCAGATATAAGCGTTTACTTAACCTTGTTTCAACCTGGCAGGTCAAACAAGGCTTTTGAAAGCGGGGTTGAGGAAACTTATGTGCGAAGCTATCAGGAGAAAAGGTATCCTGGCTACATTCATTATAGCACAACATACAACGAGATTAGAGTAAGTAAACACACAGCCAGACATCATATTATTTTACTCCATGGAGACATGAGCCAATTATTAGCCCCATGTCAAATAGCCATAATGAGTATCACCAAGACTGCACAAACAGTAACCCTTATTATTACTCTGACACAGTAGTTCTCAATTTATAATGATCTAAACAGAAAGCGGTCTTTTTGTGAGCAGACCACGGTGGTTGGTAGTTGCTTAAGTTCATCAGTCAAGCAGAGTTTTAGAACACAATAAAATCTCCCAACGATGGCTGGTCAAGTGCCACCATGGCTGACAAAGTCAACAAATTGACCGGCCGCAGCAAAATTTTGCCTCCACTTGGCTGCTGGCTGGGGGTCATTTCTCACCCTGCATGTCAGATCAAATTATTTAGTGCTCAGTACATGGCATGGATACACAAGTGGTTTGTCACACACTATGAAGTGCTGGAAAAAGGCCTTATTGCTTTACCTTCGGAGGGATTTTTTTAGGAATTTGTTTTTATGATAACCTTCAACTGAACTTAAATGCTATTTAATTAAATTTATTGAAGTCTTTACATCAGACATGCTTGAGTTCACACCAGGACTCTCTGGTTGTGAACAGCTGCTCTAAACAGTTATTATAAAAATTATGACACTACACATTTCCCCGTAAATGTCACAAGATACTACCTTTAACGAACTTAACCCTCAAAACACCCGTAAATTCCAGTTAACATTCACATTGTGTGTTTGTCATTTACTGAAATGGCAGCAGTCAGACTTTGAACGGTTTGAAGAGTGTGATTCAGGCTTTCATATCTTCCACTGAGTGATGAGTCCATTTCCTTCCGAATCACCGCAGCCTTGGCCTGAGGTCTGCTGTTTTGTGACTACTGCGTATCAGCCTCCTCTGCTATACCACCATAAAAATCAGCAGGGTCTATTACGAATATGGAGGATACTGCAGGTCTGTGTGTGCATCAGTGCACTGTGGGTTACTGACCACTGACCATGAAATCTAGCTCTGAGGAACATAGACGAGGAAGTCATCCCTACAAATGTACTGCAAGTCCTATATGGCTCCAAACCAGATGACAAAATGTATTTGGGCTGTTAGAGATTGTAGAGGGAGGGATGTCTGGTCTGGGCTTGTTTACTGTGTTACTGCTGTGGCCGATCATTCCACTGAGACTGATGTTTCTTCTTTTACTTTTGCTGAGATCATAAAAATCTGACAGCATAAGCAGCTAGCTTGCCCACTCCCTTTCTCTTGGCCTATATCTTGTCTCTCGTCATGCAGCATATACAGGCTGGACTCAAATTCCTAAATAATAAACAACATGAGTGGTAGAGATGGAAACAGCCACGGCTGTATGTATCCACATATTAAATGAGCAGACCGCTGACATCAAAATCGACTGTGGCTTCTCCAGAGCTATGCTACACACTCGCTTGCAGAGTTATCAGACTGCATGGCCAAGCATGACGATGTCCACTGTGAAATGCAGTGGAACATGTAGGTCGATAAGGCCACGCCAGACCAAAGCGAAAAAAGATGAAGAAAATAGATTTAGGCTAAGTGGTGCAATGGCAGGTTGTCATAGACAGGCCTAGAGCTTTGTTTCTTAAATTAGAGGTCATGGGCCTATCTGTGGTGGCTGCCCACATGATGAAAGAGGCAATATGTTTCCATGAGTCTGAATCCCAGGGCAAGACTGTCCTATTTGTCATTTGGCTCTCAGGCTGAAAAAGAAACAAGTTCACAGCTAGCTCTTGACAAAGCCTCTCCCTCAGCTTGGACTCAATGACTTGGTTTTACTTGGTTTTTAGAAAAGACTTAGCTGGTAAATTGCTACTGGATTGGGTTTCACATGGGAGCGATTATTTTGAAGCCGCACAAAGACTACAGAATAACTTTAAGTGCAAAAAATGTAAAGCTATTTAAGCCAAACAGTGAGCATGTGTAATTATTTCTCTTTTATTTTTCTATCATTTATTTTAATTACAATATTAGCACAATATTAGAATTATATATATATAAGACTGCTGATTATTATTAAAATCATCATCATCTTGATGTTGCTATTGTTAATATTGTTGATATTATTACTGTTGCTGTTGTCACTGCTATCATCATTTGATTATACTGCTTTAACTGTTGTTGTCATTGTTGTGTCACAGCTATTTTCATTATTACTATCAGTATTATCATTAGTATTACAGACCCAATCTTTACCTACAGCAGCAATGATTATTATATATAAAGGTAGTGTATCATTACATTACATTATTGGTCTAGTTGCTAGTGTAATTATTGTAGTGGTGACAATGATGGCAGTACTAATAATACTACTACTATGCCACAATGGATTTTTTTTTTAAAAGAAATATTTATTTTATAAATTTGCTCTTTTTTCCCCTGCCTCCCCATTTTTCCCCTCTCATGATGGCATCTTCACATTTAGACGACACTCGCATTCAATTAGCAACTACACTGAACCTCCTCACTCAACAGCCCACTCTGTTAACCCACCTGTTCTCTTCCCTTTTGGTTCCCATTCTCTCTCTCTTTTTTATGTTTTATTATCTCCACCGGGAGATTCTGCATTTGGTGTTTCTGTGTGTCCAACACTGTACAACGTGTCAGAGGCTGATGGAATCTGTCAACATGTGGGGGTTAAAATAGGCTGAACAGCCTGATTCTTCACCAGTGTAAAAAATGAAGTGTAAAACAGCCGTTGCTGTTTCATACATCCGGGGACTAATTTGCCTAATCTTCTCAGGTCTTTGGACGAGGATAATAACAAGTCTCAATAACAAGTTGTGGCACAAAGCAGCAACAACTGTCTACTTTATATAGACGCTCTGTCCCCACACACACCTGGTGGAGATCTGCACTCTACTGAGTGACCTCTTCTAGTTCTGTTATGTTTTATTCATCCCTTCATCCCAACCATATCTGAATGATGGGAGCACTTCGGACTGGGTCCTGGTGACTGGGCGGGGTGACTTGAGGGACTGGACTAGCTTGGGACAGTTTGAAATCAGAGGACCTGATCCGCGCTAAGCCCCTCTCTAAATAGAAAGCGGCTCCTCAGACCCAGTTGAACAGACTCCTCTTGTAAGGGTGGGGGTCTGTTCTTAAGGGGATCCTATCTGCTACAGACCAGCCCCCTTCTATGGGCCTGGTGGTGTCCTAGAGCAGGCGAGAGTAAAGAAACCTAAAAAGAAAAAGAAAGATAAAACAACCAAACAAACAAAAATAAAAAGAAAGAAGAAAAAGGATGGTAAAATAAAAATAGAGATATAAAATTCTGCACTGACCCGGCTGTCCTGATCTGACTCAGCCCAGATCCGCCCCACCACTTTGTCCTTAGAGCCCAACCAGTCGCGCCCTCCAAGAGCACTGTAGCTTTGTTATGTTTAAGATATACAGTATATATCTTTCTTGCTCATCTTTCTTTCTTCTTTTGATTAATCTTGTGTCTCCCTTTTGCACTCTCTCCCCTCTATCTTTCACACAGAAAACCCACCCACCCCACAAACACACATCTACACACACACGTGTACTAAAATAACAAAATCTAAGCCAAACATTATGCCCTTTTTTCTCTTTCTTTGTTCTTATTCTTCTTACTGCTGCTGCTGTTTTTTTCTCTTTTGTTTCTCTTTGTTTGAGTCTAGTTCTCCCTCTTGTCTTGTGCGGCTGTGTCATGTATGTCTTCATGTTGGTCACTTGTGTTGCACTATAAACAAACAAAAAAACAACGAGACAGTGCAAGAAAGAGACAAGAAGAAGCACACTTAGCCAGGCCTCCCAGGACTTCCACTCTGACGAAGGAACACTCTGATTGAAAGTCTGGGTCTATACGCACTCAAAACAAATTTGGTTAGATGCATTTTTTCCACTTTTTACAAAGTAAACCATGACTGAGAGACTGTGTCCATAAAAATGAATGAAGATTTGATTACGTGCACTTACTCTACTCTTTCCTGGCTGAGTGGAGAAACAAGAACACGGCCAATGGTTATCAAACAAACAGGCTGACCTGAGATACGACCAAACATTACAGACTCAATGAACCTGGATCATCAGCCGGGATCCAGCAGCATCCAATCAGTGGCAAGTATCAATCTCCTTATTCAGACCCCTCTAATCTCTTTACCTGAACGGGAGACGACAAACACCACTATCTCCTCCTCGCTGACATCCCCATATGTTCACTTTGCTATTCATATCATCGCCAGGCCGACATTAAAAAGGCCTGGTGGCTCCGCTTGAA
>OMLF01026518.1:0-13580 GCA_900302615.1 Holocentrus rufus | reverse complement strand
AGAGAAAGACTAGGCTTTACTTTACTGCTACTCCACAGGACCAGGGGAGAGAGGGAGAGAGAGAGCAAGAGAGAAAGAGAGAGAGAGAAGGGAAGATGTAAGCAAAGGATAGAGGGACAGGCAGATTGAGAGCAGGCCTATCCGGGAATGCGAAGCGGAAAAAACAGAGGAACTAGAAGAGGACGGGAGGATGGGAAGGAAAGGGATGGGTGGCAAGAAAGAAAGCGAGAAAGAAAGAAAGAAAGAAAGAAAGAGGTGCATCACTAGTCAGCAAAAAAAGAGAGAGTATGGGAGGACGGGAGAAATAGGATAGACCCAGCAGAGAATATGAGCTGCTTAAAGAGACAGCGAGGTAAAGGTGTGTGTGTGTGTGTGTGTGTGTGTGTTGCTGAATTGTGTCCAGTGAACCCAGCAGAGAAAAGGGAAGTGTAGAAGTGAACGGAGCTACGAGGGAAACACAGAGGGAAGAGGGAGTGACTGCAGGAGGGGGAGAGGGAACGGACAGTCAAGCTGCAAGGTAGATATCAATGAATAGGCTCCAGCAGAGAAAGAGAGAGAGAGAGAGGGCGAGAGAGGGTGAGGAAAGGGGGGGAAGGAGATAATGGGAGGAGAGAGAGGAGGAGGACAAGAGGAGGAGAAGATGATGTGCAGAGAGGAGACCTGACAGCAGGGAGACGTGAGGAAAAGATTCCAGGGCAGCGTCTGAAAGGGAGTGAGGACACAGAGATGAATAGAGGGAGAGAGAGAGAGAGAGAGAGAGAGAGAGAGCAGGGGCATGAATGGCGGAGGGAATAATGAAGAAGCGAAGGAGGACTGGATAAAAAGCAAATGGAGAAGATTTTGGTGACTTATACAAAGAATGGAGGGATGCAAGAAAGGGAGGGCAAAAAAAAGGGATGGAGGGAGCTGTATACTTTCCCTTAAACTGAATTAGCTTTGGCTGATGAATGGAGGCAACGGAGAGAGGGCTGAACGGTAATGAAGCAAGGGAGTATTTCGGTTGCTGAATTGGCCTTAAATTCAATCCCAGGTAGCATTAAAAAGGTCTTTAAAAGTCTTACATTTGTCTTTCTGAAACCTCCAGATACCCCGCATGGGGAGAGGTTATGTGTGGGAGGGAAAGAGATTGCAGTGAGCGGGGAACGAGGGCTGTGTGAGAAAGAGTTGGGATCAGTGAATGAACTCCAAAGAAGAACTGGGAGTCACCTCATCCCCCCATGTCTTATTTAGAGAGCGGTACGCTTTGAAAATAAAAATGTTCTGCGCGTGTATTTTCGTATGGGTCAGATTAATATCCAGAATAACAACAGATATGATACCATCTGCCTATTCAACTTGATGGATTTGCCAAAATGGATTAAATGTGACAGATTTATACTAAAATGTCTCATGACAAAATGGCTTCTGGCAATGGTTATAGCTGGAAAATCATATAATCATATAATAGTTTTGAAGCTGGGCTGCTTTTTTGTGCCTCGCCTGTTCTGTGTTTTCATCGCTGCCATCCTCCACCCGGATGGATGAAAATCCACATCAGGGGGTCAGGTTCACATACAGAACTCTTCAACATCCTTCTGGCCCATTCAGAGGAGAATCTTGTTGGAACAAGACTCAGATCCTGCTCTGCTCCACCTCCAGTCACTGTTATTGACAATGCCAGACTGGAAACTTTCCTTATCTTGGCAGCATCGTCTCCTCCAAAGCAGAAAAAGAAACCACTGTCTCAGCCACACCACTGAAAACCATGACCTCTAGAGCTAAAATCCTGGTCTACAAACGGTAGTGCTACCCAATACTATCCTACTGTACAGGTCAGAAACCTTCACCATGTACAGTAGACACCCAAAAGTTCCAGAGCCACAACATTAGATGTGCCTCCAGACCATAAATATCAACCAACATCCAGGATACACATCAAAATGAACATCAGGAGGCGCCACGTGGATCAACATGGAGGACTCAGCGAATGACAGGAAGACCTGCAGAGAGGCTGTTTGTATGGGAGTTCCACAAACTTTATCACAATGACCTCCACCATGCTGCAGAAGACAACTGCAGGTTCGAAGGAGAGAGCTTCCACCAACAAGGCCAAAACAAAATTAACTACCTGTACCACTCACCCCTGATCACACTGCACCAACATGTATGGCTCCAACATCGGCCTTTTCACCCATCTGAAAACCCAGAAAGACCCAGAAGGTGGGTAATCACACTAGACCCTGAGTGATCAATAAGTTTTATATTGTGAGCATTAGTATAGAGTGGTGAATTAAACTGTTGAATGCAACTATGTTTTTGAATTTTTTTTTTTGAAATGGCATTCTTACTTCCTTGATTTAATGCACTTCCTGTTGAAACAGGATGTTGGGGGGGACATAATGCAGGGATCATTCACAAGTAGGAACGAATAGGATATCAGGCAGTGCAACAAGCACAATTTCATTTGAAAGGACTGGAGGAGGAGTGACACAGTGCACAATTTTGTGAAGATTTAATTGGTTGAAATATTTAATTACGCCCACCAGGTCAGGATGAGGTCATCATTAAAGATGCAGGAAGCAGAAGTCATGTGACTTCATTTCATGGGGACATTAATGGACACTCTCCAGCCAATCAGTTTCAAGTATTCACAGCTGCCATTATAGAACATCTTAACACAGAGCAGAAAGAAGAAAATGTTTTGAGTGAGCAGAGAATGGCTTTTTGTAAAAAAAAAAAAAAAGTATGGGAAAGGAAAGGATGAAGCAGGCAAATGGAGAATATTTCAGTTACTTTCCTCATGCTGACACAATGTGGGGTTAAATGGGATGCAGCAACTGGTGATGGAGGAAGGAAAATGGCAAAAAAAAATCAACAAAAACAACAACTGCTGAATGGAGGAGTTTCTGTTTCAGTGAGTACGCTCCAGCTGATACACCGAGAATAGACGTACGAGTGGGAGGAGGGAGCGAGCAGGCAGAGGTGTGGAGAGGGAGAGCATGGATGGAGGGAGGGAGGAGAGGAGGTGTAATATGTTTCGGTGAGTTAGCGTCAGTAGACCCAGTAGTAGGGATCTGCTTCAAGTGGGTCACGGAGGCTGCAGAAACAGACATTTATCACACATGGCAGCGCAGCATTGTGTGTGTGTGTGTGTGTGTGTGTGTGTGTGCGAATGTGTGTGTATATAATTCTCTCCCTCTCTCCATTGTTTCTTTCCATTTTACTCAGTGTGTGTGTGTGTGCGTGCGTGCACATGTTAAAGTAAGTCAAGCGGCTATGACAGGGTGCAGATGCTGCAGCAGGTGAAAAGAGACTGAATCTTCTCTCTCTCTCTCTCTCTCTCTCTCTCTCTCTCTCTCTCGCTTTTCTCTTCTCCATTTTTCCTTTGGCCTCCCTCCATCAGTTTTACCGTCACCTCAGCGCTCCTCTATCCTGCCTCGTTTTATCAGTCTCCCATTTGTCCTTCTCCTTTGTCGTTTCGATTTTTCCTTCTATCTTTCTCTTCCGCACACGTTCTCTTTGGCCCTGTTGGAAAAGGAATTGGATTTTTTTATTTTTTTTTTGTGAGACCTTATATAAAAAATGAATTATCCAGCCTCTTCATTTTGTAAAATGTGTTCACACAGAATGATGAAATTCACATGAATTCCCCACCCTGGATACAGTTGTGTAAGGTCAAGCACTTACTCATGCTATGAATCAGTCCACCTGCTGAGTCAAGGGGCTTAACTTGCACCACTTTTACACCAAGACAGCAGCTTCTACACAGTTTATTTTTCTTTATACTTAACACAAGCCTACCCACTAAAAAGCGTGTGACACTGTTGTTAGCAGAAGCCCTGTATGCATGCTTCACCTTCAGGTTAACTGATGTCACAATCTTCCAACCTGACTGAAACGTTTTCTCCAACGTTTCACTGCCACATTCTCTTCGTAGGTCAGAGTCCAATCCCAAAGATGGTGATTTCTCGATCATTTATAACATTACATTGGTTAAAGCTGCATTGAGGTTAGGATTGCCTGCTTAAAATGTAGCACGTCCTGGATCATCGCTCCTTGCAGATTAGCAGGTGACCCATTTGCACCTCTGATGATCGGAGCTCAGACAGTTACCCAGGACTGTGTCAGGCACTGAAGCACCGGGTTAACTTGATTATACTGAGTTGAAATCCCAGATGGTATTTTAGGTCCTTGAAAAAGATAAAAAGATAGGTAATAAAGATAAAAATTGTTGTTGCTGCAATTGTTTATGCAAAACAAATTGCGACTGAAATTAGCAGAGACCCGTGTCTTCACCAAAATATGGTCGGTAATTTGCACTGAAATTTGTACAAATTGCAGGCATGCCAATCTCTAACCTCCATAATTATTACCAATCACAGGATGTCCTCGAGTGATATTAGTCCCATGCAAATAGGACTTTAAATACTGCTTTGCTTTTTCCTCTCCAATTCTTTTCTTTCCCCTACAAATATTTCTTGAGCCATATTTGACCTTTTGAATGTGCCTACTTGTCACTTGGGCACATTCACATTAGAGATATGGTTGTTGCTCCTCATATTATTGCTCAGTCCAGTCAAGTTAGGACAGGTTGCAAAGTTGAGTCCAGTCACTTTAAAACTGAGCCCCTCACAATCACATTTTTCTGTGCATTCCACTATACGGCGCATCCATGCATGAGGGAAATGCAGCATGCCGCTGTAATGTAAACACTACGGAGGAAGTCAAGCAAGTATCACCCATTTGCAGTTTGCTCTGCAGCCACAAACCAGGAAGTATCTTGATTTTCTAACTGTAAGTCAGTGCTCAAATATTTTCTTAGTTCCATCAACACGGCGGTACCACAGCACTTTGGCGTGGAGTTTAAAGTCCCTGTGGTTTCACTCACTTCAATCACGAATATTCCCCACTCAACCTTCCACCTGAGCACCACGTCCCCAGGTAAAACTCCATCCTGTGCCAAAAGGGCTTTTGAATCACATTAATGCTCCCTCTTCCTCCCTGTCCGTCTCTCCCCTTACTTTGTGTGTGGGTTTTTTTTTTTCATTCTACCTCCCTTCCTTTCCTTATCTCTCCCTCCATTACTATCAGGTAGCATACAGTGTTGGTAGCAGCTGCAGCAGTCCCCAGTGCCATGCTATCACTCTCACTCCCCGCTGTATTTCAAATGAACTGCTCCGAAGGTAACTGTGGTCGGGAGTCAGGAGTCATGCTGAAGTTTCCAGGAATAATAATGAAGAAGCTGTGGGTCTGTGTGTGTGTTTGTGTTTGTGTGTGTGTGTGTGCACGCCGCCTGTGTGTGTGCATTTTTCTGGGCAGATTGATATGGTCTTGTCAGCAGCTAATGGGAATACAGGCATACAGACGACATAACAAGTGAAGGAGGAGTGACATGATGTCACGCCACAGTCAGGTAGAGAAACAGCAACATGATGATTGACAGACAAAACAAATAGACAGGAGCTGACAGCATATGTACCCATCACTTTAAGAATAAATGGGTTTTGAAATAGAATGCAGCGTTTGGTCCCACAAGACGCAGAAATAAAACATGAATATGCTGGAAAATGAAACAAATATAAGAAAGCTGCACTAAGTAAGATTTTATAAACAGCTGTCTTATCTGCCTAAATAAAAAAAATGGACTGCAATGCAGAAGAATCCTACTCAGTTTATCCTGAGTTTCAGATTTTATGTTTCTTTTTTTCCCCTGCTTATTTTAAAATATAACAGATATTGGATATATGTGGAAAAATTGGTTGTTAAAGAGGCATTTAAACTTAATTTTGGATTGGATTTGTGGATTTGATTGATCTATACAGTATATTTATGTTGAAGTTAGATTTTCCATCCATGCATTTTAACCTGAAGGCAGCACTGCCTTCAGATTACCATGAATTAAAAGCCCAAAGACAGTTTATTTATTTATTCATTTATTTTTTGAGGCTGTGGCTCAGTTGAGTTTCACGATATACATTTTTTTTTTTTACCCCAATTCAAGTTTTAATCTATCCCAATTGTTTTTTAAAACACGGATTTGGTCTGTTTGCCCAGTTAAAACTCTGGCATGGTCATTGGCAGGAAATCTCTTCCACGGGCGGTGATAATTCAAAATTTAAGAGAAAAATCTGGAAGGAATTAGGAAATATATTACATCTAGGAAAAATCAGACACAGAAATCTGGACTCACCAGTGTTCGATCTTTTGCCTCCCTTGTCCATTTGGTATTTTTTGGCATAACACATCGGGGATCAGCCAGTTTTCTTGACACCTTGCAGGATTTCTGGGTTTTGAGGTGAATAAAGGAAAACAGTCACATCATGCTGTCATTCTAGGGGCTGCCGGTGTGTAAAGTGGCCTTCTGCAGCTTTAACAACCACAAATATTTTACACATTTATACTGTGTGAGTACCCGATACTTTCTGGCTGGAGTTGTATGGATTTATTTCAGCCTCCTAAAAATGTCAACACTGCATTTGGATCTCTGTTAACGGTGTCAGGAACCACAACAACAAAACTCAGAGGAGCAAGGCAGAGGTAAGGCAAGAGGGAGGCCAGAAGCCAAGAAAGCAAAAGAACGGAGACTCCAGACACTGACAGCGAATGAGAAAATATTATTCTGTAATGCTGATGCTGTCCGTGTCTGATCCTCATGGACTCGGCTGTATTTCCACACTTCATCAGATTTACTCTCTACATCGATGCTGATATGTGTGAAATAGCTCGGACTTACCCAGGAACAACAACAACAACAACAACAACAAAAAATCGTACTTTTCCAACCCCAGAGTTTTCCGTTGTGCGCTGTGTAAGATGAGTTTTGTGTTTGTGTGTGTGTGTGTGTGTGTGTCACTACTTGGCCTGTCTCTAAATAAATGAGGAACATTAACAGAGTATCACATATTAGGTTTAAAATAAAGTTGTGATGTAAATGTCGTTTTGCTTCATCTCCATATAGGCTTTCTAAATGACAATAAATAAATAAATAAATAAATAAATAACAACATCAACAACAACTTGAAAAACTTGAACAACAACAACAACAATAATAAAAATTATAATAATAATAACAATATTTTGAATTTATCATTAATGTAAGCCAAGTTACATATCATGTAAGGATGTGCAAAAAGAAAGCAGGGTGGAAGGAAAGACAGAAGCTAGGAGGGAGGAGCTAAGGAAGAAATGAAGGAGACAGACAGGATGTAAGAAAGAAAGAGAGAGAGGAAGGAGGGAAGGAAGCAAAATGTTTATTTGTCATCATGTTCCATCACAACTAGACATTATACCTATTATTATTATTATTATTATTATTATTATTTACAATTTATCATTGTTTCTTCTTTCAAGTTCAGAAATAGTTTGGTTTTGTAAGTTTTGTTTTTTTATTTTGCTTGTTAAATTGGTCCTTTTCCATACAGCGTAAAAGAGGTCTTTAGCTTTTAGCTTTAGCTTTTAATTTAGCTTTCTTAAACATGCAGATACCCTGTCTGTGTCTGCATGTGTGTCTGCATGTATGCATGCTCATGTGTGTCTACAAATACACAAACATGCCTGTGATACTTAAACAACATCCTCTGTAGCTGAGTTGGAAGCCGCCTGCAACATTTTCACCCTCTCATGGGAACACATTACAGGCTTGTGGCCAGTAGGATTCTGACCAAGTACAACAACAGCAACCGCCTCAATATTTATGTCCTTCTTATTGATGTCCCTTTAAATCTTTGACTTTTTATTACTAGATTAAATTTGGGTTGTGACGACAGCAATATGCTTTTGCTAATAGATCGATCTCATTAAGAGCTTTAACTAGATGTGTGTAAAACTCATTTTGATATATACAACGAAAAATTCCACTTAGATTCCCCCTGGCTCCAAGCCATCGGTTTGTGGTTTAGTCTGGAGCCAATCCCAGTCTGGTAGATGCACTTGTCACCTCCTTTACTCCACATTTCTCTCTACATCATCCCTACCAGTCCCAGGTGGGGTGTTAGTTTGGATCTGGGCTGAACCGCACTGCCAACATGTTATTCTAGACAGTGAGGGGATTGTTTGGATCGATCTGGGGGAGTCCTTTTTGACATTTTTGTTTAGTCTGCAATGTGTCATACGAACCCCGGTGAATGGGATTAGAGTTAGTGTGGTTTTATTTTTGGACGCATCAAGATCCATTTGCACTGCACCATCGCGGGGAAAATAGAGCGTTCGGAGAGCCGGAGTGTTTGGAGCATTGAGAGAAAGGAGGTAAAAGGTTGTCGTCTGGCGGTATTGATTTGTGTTTAATTTGAAATGTGTCCCACAGCCAGCGCGCTATTCTAGGCAGTGACGTCCACAGGGATTTCATTTGTGGGGTTCGGGGGATTTAGTTTGGATTTGTGTTCGGTTTGAAGTGCGTTCCCACAGCCCCCGTATTCTCCACCAGACTGCGCGAGTGCCACAGGGAATAACCGGATTTGATATGTAATCAGTGTTGTTGTTTGGATTTGATTCAGGATGCATGTGACACGCCCTGCTGGGAGGATTCGTTGGGTGCTTGGAGGCTCTGAGGGGAAGGAGAGGCTTTATGCAGTTCCTTCAAGTCAAAAGGAATAGGCAAGGTAGGAAAATAACTGATGGTGGCATTCATTTTGTTTCTGTTGAGTTTGGAATATGGAACGTCATACTGATGCTTTTGGCATAAATTCCTTTAATCCTCACAGGTACAGTTTAGTCAATCTTATTTGAATTTTATTTGACAGCTGATACGAGCCCAAAGACGTAGATTAAATTAAGATTTATGCTGCAAAGGTTCCATGAAACTTGACAGAGCCAGACGGAGCAAAGTGCTTTAAGTGCGAGACCCTTTTTTGCCTCCTTGTGCCCTCCAAATGATTTATGTCCCTGCAGAAGAAGAAGGATCATGAGATCCACCAACAGTGAGGTGCACCAGCTCCAGTAGTGCGGCTGGAGAGAGAGCTGAGCCTCAAAGCAAAGCTCTCGATTTGCCAGTCATCCCTCGTTTCGACCCTCACCCGCGGTCACGAGCTCCTGGTAGCAACAGAAGGAATGAGATGGCGGGAACATACGGCCGAGATGAGGTTTCTCCGTGGGGTGGCTGACCTCACTCTGCGGTGAGGAGCTCATCGATGGAGAAAGAGTTCATTGTTGAGGCATTGCTCCTGCTCACACAGAGGGGGAGGTGAGGTGGTTCAGGCCCCTGGTAACGATTCATTGAGCACCTCCTTTTGGAGACGTTCTGGGCACGATCGATGGGGAGGAGACCTTGGAGTAAACCCAGGACACGCCGGAGGGACTATATCTCCCCGCTGGAGGAAGACGCTGGGCGACAGGAGACGTGGGCTGCTTTACTCGTCCTGTTGCCGGTTGGTTGCCGCGGCGACCTTGACATAAATAAGTTACTAGAACTTGATACTCATATGTGTGTCAGAAACTCTTTGCGAGCCACTATCACAGTTTGGATAAAGAAGGATTCCACTGTTTGTCTTGTGCTGCATTCAAGCAATATCATTATAACTGTAAATATGAGCTTCCTACTTTGAAAATACATTAACGTCATCTCCCTCATCCCATTAACTACTTTGCCACTTCCACATGATTTCTCCCGCTTTGCCACACAACATTTGTCAAGATTTTGATAAGCATGTGGTTTATCATTATGATTTTATCACCTCAGAATTATTGCAAAAATAAGATCTATTTTAATTTTTGGAGGTACAGAAACTATTGGACATGCCTTTATCTCCTCATGCCTTAATTTTTGCAAAAATTATCTTCACTTGTCTTACTCAAAAAACAGGCTACAGGCGTGCAGAACTAGAACCAAAAGGCATTTTAGCCTCTTTTAATGAAATCTTCAAGGCTCTTCACAACCTGGTTCCTGGCTATAGTCCCATATGAACCTTTGTGTTGCTTGAGACCCTCGGGCAGACGTGTGTTTTGTCTCTTCCAGAATCGAGACGTAAAACTAAGGGGGACAGAGCCTTTGCCATCAGGGCCCCGAGGCTCCGGAACGACCTGCCTGAGGAAATAAGACTGGCTGAGTCAGTGTCTTCTTTTAAGTCTCTTCTTCAAATTTAAGGCATTTGACTTGAGTCATCTATTTATTGAATCTGACCTTATTTTACTGTATTGTATTTGATTTATTGCTAATTTCATTTTTTAATATTTTCTCTGTGAAGCACTTTGTTTTGAAAAGTGCTCTATGAATAAGTTTTCTTCTTCTTCTTCTTTTTCTTCTTCTTACCATGAAATTAATGTCAACGACAGAACTCTCGGTTCATCCAGCCAATGAAAATAAACGACAGCTAATGACAGCGTCTGCGACCTTACAGATATTCGACAGGTACACGACACTTTTTTTTCTCTCTCTCTGACATCGTTTTGGTCGTCAGACGCCGCCGCCAGACACCCGTCTCACAAGCACAAAACAGCCAACAGCCTTTGAATCTGTCTGTTTGTCAGCTGTGACAGTTCTGCAGTGATTTGAATGAGCATCTAAACACTACGGTCGTCACGAAGAGTTGCCAAGCTGGACTTCTGATTTCTCCTACCTGGCGTGAATGCAGCATTAATCTGACTTATGAAACACGATGCATCAATTCAGATGAGATTATCTAACCTAAGGGAGAATATTAAATAACCAAAACCCCTGAAAAACAATATTACTTGGAGATGTAATGGTTTTATCCATTGGGACTTGATGGTGTTGGTGTGTTCCTCTAACATGATCTTATGAAAACTGCACTATTTAAGGGTTTGTGCTCCTTTTGTGGTCTCTCTCAGGGATAAAGAAATTAGTTCAGGGGTTTGCCACCGCTTGATTTAAAGCTAGAGCCTGTATTTGGTTGGGAATGTGTCTTATCATGATCTCCCTCGGCGGTGTTTAATAGGTCCAGCGGTCCATTTCTTCTGGACATGGAGGGATGTTATAGAGGAAAAAACATTATTACCTTTGAGTATTTCCCTAAGAATAGAACAGAACAATGAGACACAGGACGGAAAATTGTTTTCTCTAAGTAGCTCCCTAAAACAATGGGAAAGCATGTCATCATTTCTGCTACATGCTGAGATGCTGCTCCATTTTATTCCTCCCAAATCACAGGCTTATGTAGGTTTGTACTTTCATCTGCTCTCTGCGGGGAAAGTGTAGAGCTATTTCTTTCCAGTGTGTCCTAATATGTTCTTTTCAATCTGTCACTCCATGTCCATGATAACATCCAGTGGAATATGGGTGTAGTCACGTTTGAAATGTTTCACGATGTGCAGAAAGACTCGTGGGAGCTGGTGTATGTCCTGTTCCTCTGCATCCGCCATCGGGAATATTTGTGATCTTGGATTTGAAACGCATCTCAGATTGATAAAAAGACGCCATCTGTCTATCACACTGGAACATGATCTGCCATGTGTGTTTGTCATCCCTTTGGATGGGTATAAAGCTAAGATTGGAACATGTCCCAATGGGTTTTAGCTTATACACAAGAACAAAAACCTTTAACCTTTTGCGGCAAAGATCGGACCTTTGTACGTCTACGAAATCAGGGAAAAATCTTGTGGTTTCTCCCTTTATTAATAGTAAGAAATCGATTAAATCTGTGCCCAAAACGATTTAAATATCATCTTTTGCGTCTGTCTAAACCAGCCATAAAAGATTAAAGGCTACATCTCTACCGTGTTGGAACATGATCTGTCATGTCTCTTTGGTGTCCTCCCCAGAGAGGGTGTAATGCTAGGCTTGGAGCGCGTCCCAGTGTGTGTAAAAATTTGCTGACTGACATCCTGTATAGTGCTGAGTCTTCCAGCAAAACCCCTCACATCACCCCTCATCTCTCTCTCTCTCATCCAGCTCCTCTCCGTCTCTCTCTCTCTCTTTCTTTCTCTCATTGCTTCAGTCTTTCTCTTTTTCTGCCTTTTTTGCACAAACACTCTTTCACTTGCTTCCAAACAGCACAGCTCACAGTCTTGGTAGTCTATTTTTCCCTGTCATAGAGAGAGAGAGAGAGAGAGAGAGAGAGAGAGATAGAGAGAGAGAAAGAGAGAGAGAGAGAGCACATCCACATTTCCTGTCTCTCTCTCTCTCATGCTGAGCAGCAGACAGGGCCCTTGAAAGGACCTTCATTTGCTCTTCAGGTAACATACTGCTGTTTAGCCACAGAAGGGCAGTAGGGAGCAACACAGCAGTGCAGTGCAGGAGAAACACAGCAGAGGTTACTCACCTTTTTTCAGGCAGGGGCAATCTAAATAGACAGGTAAACAGATAGACATTTGACTGAGGATGCCTGAATAGTGAGGTTGAGAATTCGCCCAAAAACGGGTATTTGACCGAGGCAAATAGTTAGGCATTTGACTGAGAATTGCCAAATAGATAAGAATTTGACTGAAGGACCCTGAAAAGATAAGCATTTGACTGAAGAAGCCCAAAAGGACATTTGAAAACAAGGCATTTGATACCTAAATAAACAGACATTTGACTGAAGACGCCCAAAATAATCACTTGAGTGAAGATCCACTGAAAATCCGGGGTTTTCTGTTACAGCTTTTACCATTTTATTGTGTTTGAGAACGACTAGCCGCCGCCCTCGGATGTTCATTTGCTGGCTGACCGGCACTGATATTTACTGTCAGAGCATGTAAATACAATATTGTCTTAAATGGGGGGAAATTACTGCCATAGAGCACAACCACAAAACTGGTTAAGTCATGAAATTGGAGTCAAAAATCTGACTTTTGGGGGGTATAGCCTCAAAATACTGGACTCTATACCTGGAATTTAAAAAACAGCAAATTATGTGAATGATTTGATTATTATGTTATTACGTAAACTATAATGCTTTAATTTCCCCACACACATTGTTATCTCAGTTAGCTAAGCACAGCAAACCTGACTGTGACCATGACTGACATTTCCCCTGGGTGACAGGCTGATAGGGAAAAGTTCACGATCACAGGGGACAGTTCAGTGGCTTTCTGTTCAAATGTCTTCAATCAAGCAGTGAATTACTGGGTCAGACCTTTGCTGTGGTCTGTGGTGCATTCAGTCCACCACACGGCAAAGGGTGACGTGGCTGTCTGACACTGCAGGAACATAAATATATCCATCACAACGATTTAATTGCAGTGTGCGATCTGGCTGACACATGAGCACAAGCATAACATTAAGGAAATTATACCTTTCCAAATGTCAAATGACCACGATAACTCACACTGCTCATTATTACAATGAACTGAGGAACTTTACATCACATTAACAATAAGAATATTTGCAAGTGCAATTTAAATTTGCCTCCTAGCTGATGTTAGTTTATATTTCTGTAGATAACCACAGCAGCTCGATCGTTTCTCTCTTGGATCTGCTGCCTAGCAATGGAATATTAAAAAATGCAGACAAGTGACACCAAATTTGACCAATTTCACCAAAAACTCTGACTGATGCATATCAAGAACAGGCTATATGACATTTAATAGTGATGAATTTTTTTATTATTATTATTATTATTATTAATATAGCTTTAAAATCACAAAGTGCTTCACAGAGCTGCAAAGGGGAAAATAATAAAAAAAAATACAGAATACATTTATGGATATACAATCCATATCCTAACATA
>OMLF01026517.1:0-14048 GCA_900302615.1 Holocentrus rufus | reverse complement strand
CCCACAGTGCAGGTCAACAGTGTTGCGGTTTGACAGTCCTCCCGTTTTCTTTCACAGTTCACTTCCTCATTTAGAGGCTCTCTCACAATAGGCTGCTTCACACAGGCGGTTCCACATAAGCATTTGTCCAGTGTGGATTCTTTGCGAACGTCATCTTTAAGTATGTGGAGGAAACCATTCACAACCAAAATTCACGAACAGAAGTCATTGGATAAGTACACAGGCACAAAAGAGGGATGGAGTTTGGTCTCTACTGTCTCAGTGTGACTGACCTGCAAGTCTTTGGGTATGGTTTGATTTTCAAATTTCATATTGTAAACCAATGGAGTCTTAAAGTGTGTACACAAGAATTCATTCTGCTGCATTCAAGGAAAAAATGAACCTGGAGACAGCCATCAGGATATTTTCTTCCCTTCTCGCATTTTGTTGGAACAGATGAAACAATCCATTGTCTTCATCAAAGCTGGGTTTCATCAACGACGACAAACTTGAGGGTGAAAATAAAAAAGTAATTTTAGCAGAGATAAAAATCATCACATAAGCAAAGTGAAAAAAATAAATAAATGGAGCTGTGCAGGATTTGATTACTAAACAAACCACTGATAAAAATAGCAAAGCATTCTTCAAACACAGCCCAAAGGGTATCTAAGTAAATTGTCTACACACTCGTGCTGCATCTCATTCAATGCAACATTACAATACTGAACTTAGATGACTAATCACTAGAGGTATAATCAAGGCTGACCCTCCTTGATAAGATCCTCACCCCGTGAACTACTGAATAAGGTAATAACAAGCCTACTTTAAGACAAGTGGTTACTGGGTCATTTGAAATAGAACATTTCACAGCTTTACAAAGCCCTTTCCTTGGATAGCTGGTAGGGCACATCAATATAGTTGAGGCATTTGGAACAATAAGTTGATAGGACTACATATATGATCAGTGAGCAGGAAATGGATATCTAAAATGTCTGTCTCTTATCATTCCTTAATCAATTTTGTATTTAACTGCTGTCTCTCCTGTGTGTCAAAGCACCTGTATCTATTCTAGGTTGCAACTCTCCACAGTGTATACATTCTTTGCTTATATGTCACAGAGAAAAAGCAGAAATGAAAACACACACAGACCATTACTAAGGTGGTGAAGAAACAGTCAGGTGTGTTTTTAACACCTGGGGCATTGACTCCTGCTGCTTCCTACAGCGAACTGTATCCTGACGGTTTCAGAGCCAGTTAATCAAAGACTTTCAGTGCAGTGAACAGCAGGTTATTTGGAATGGGAGACCAGAAGAAGAAGGCACAAAGGGGTGCTTCAGAAGAGCCCATGCGAAGGGAAATTGTGCATCTATACAGTTTATCAATAACAGTGTGAATAGGATCTGGTACATCATGTGTAACAGTAGTCTATATCTGGGATTCCTCCTTCTCTGTAGCCTCGGTTGGAGCTGTATCCTGCATTAGAAACATGGTTGGCACCTTTGTACAGGCCAGTGCCATTGGAGGGAAATATGGTATGAATGATGTAATCCTCTCGTAAGGGTTTAGGCTGCAGCGGCTGGCAAGCTGGCATGGGTGTCATCTGAAACCCCGGACTTCGGATCTCCAAGATGGTATTGTCTTTCTTGGTGCCTGACTCAATGTAATCATCATAGTTCTTGCTTTTGCGGGCACTGCTGCGAGTGTAGTGGTCACGGGAAGACAAATGCCCAGTCCGATGTCCGTACCAACAGAAGATACCAAATATAAGGGCCAAAGAGACAATGGCCGTAGCCCCACCAATGATTCCTGCTAGAGGCAGCGCAGTCATTTGCTGAGAATCTTCGTCCTCCTTCTGGTTCCCGTCCATCGGGCTGAGGTCTGATGTTTCAGCTTTAGCACACACCAGAGCCTCATCAGAGTCAGTGTCTTCAGACATTCCCCCTTTGCTTCCTGAACTGGTGGTCAGGGGAACCATGCAGATGATGTAGCTCGAGCGTGGCTGCAGAGAGGTGAGCAGGTACTCTCGGCGATCCCCCCTTACCAGTGTCTCAGTGATAGATCCCATGGCATTACTGGTGCCCAGTCGGAGCCAGCTCAGCCTAAAGGAGGAGCTGGGCTGGGCCACGCTCCACGTAACACGGATGCTATTGTGAGAGAGAGGCTTCACATTAAGGGCCAGGCTTTTCCCCACACCACTGCTGCCAAGGGTGTAGTCTAAGCCAGAATCAGGAAGTCCCAGGCCAGGTCTCTTAGAGCGGAGGGTGAAGAGGGATCCCTGTGGGGGGGAGAGGGTGGTAGAACTATCTGCTACTCTGTCTCTGTTCCCTACTGTCCTTACCACCTCACATTCCTCCATCTGGCTGGCCAGGTCTTTCAAAGCCATGTCTCGCACCCTATCAGGCCCGTGGCAGGTGAGACCCCTGACAGTGATGGAGTTCCCACGGGCATGCAGCCAGTCATACAGCCAGCGTAGGTTGCAGCCACAGTGCCAGGGATTACCTCGCACCAGCAGCTGTCCCAAGTTGTCCAAGTCTCTGAATAGTCCCCGAGGCAGGGTGGTCAGGTTGTTTCCAGACAGGTCCAGCCTCTGCAGCCTGCGCATGCCATCCAAGGAACCACGGGGCATATGGGTCAGGGCATTGTCCTGCAGAGACAGACGTTGCAGGTGAGCGCTGGGCAGGTTGACAGGTGGGGTCTGAAGGGAGTTTCGGACCAGGGACAGTTCAGTCAGATTGGAAAGGCGAGAGAATGTGTCGTCAGCAATGCGCTGGTTCGCCAAAAGGTTCCCATCTAGGACAAGACATCGAAGTGAGGAGAGGCCTCGGAAGGCGTGGGTTGGAATAGTGGATATACGGTTGTCATCCAGACGAAGCTCTTCCAAGGAGGCAGGCAGTCCTGAGGGAATACTAGACAAGTGGTTGCGTGAAAGGAAGAGCAAGCGCAACCGGGGGTTATCAGCGAAAGCCTGGTCCTCAATGCTGACTGTGGAAATAGAGTTGTCATCCAGGTGGAGTTTCTCTAGCAAGGGCATCCGGGCCAGGGCACTACGCGGAATAGTGCGGATGTTATTGTCCTGCAAATGTAGTTCCCGGAGGGATGGTGGTAGGTGCACAGGGAATTCATCCAGTTCATTGTCATAGAGGTAGACCACACGGACAGCGAGATGGTGCTCCAAGGAGGTGGGCAGGCCTGGATTGTTTATGTGGTTGTTCTGAAGGTAGAGGACAGAGGCAGAAGAAGGCAGTGATGGGATGGAGCTCAGGCCACGGTCATTACAGTAGATAAAGTCCTCATCACACCTGCATACAGATGGGCATATTATGTCTCTGTCTCCAATGTACCCTTGCATCGTGGCTGCAGCAAACTGCAGCACATCAGCACATAGTGTCAAGCAAAGAAAGGACAGGAAAAACCAAGCTTGCAGCTTAATGACATTTGCAGTTGCCATGATGGTGAACATTAAGTCTTGTTTCTCTGTTCCACGTCTCTCTTGAATCCTCAAATCCCGGTGAGCTTAAATCCTGTAACCTCCACCCTGGGAAGAAAAAGAGAAATGCTTCAGAGTAATGCATTGATACACAGATGCCAAAGTAAATGGTCACACGTTCCTCGATGACTGAGGTAATTTCAGGGAAATTTCATGAGCTCAGAAAACAGCTTGACATTATATTCCTCTTCTCCTACATCTTAACTGCATCTTAATTAAGGAGCAGGCTGCAATACTCTTCACATTTTAGAAGAGGCTACAGACACTATTTCACACTAAATGACCAGTCTTTTCACAATTATTCATAATATTAGGGAGATGTGCACACTACGTAACACAATGATCAATCTGTGAGGATTTCCATTAAAGGCTTTAACAAAATTCTGCCATTGTAAAGAAACAAAAATGAGCTGTACAGGCAACAGTTATTGAGTTAACTTAGTCAAAGTAATCTGCAATACCCCTAAGACCATAAAATGAGAATTTGGGCCTGTATGTATAAAACGAAAAGCAGTATAAAGCTGAAAATTGGGTCTTAAGAGAAAGACAACTCTGGAAGAGACACACATTTAATCCTACTTTTCAAATTAAGACCTCTGCATAATTTTGAAGTCTTGAGAATACTCCCAACTCGCTTAATTATTTAAGAAAGCTTGAGAGGTTCCCTAACTCCATTAGGAGTTGCCAGCAGATGGCTGCATTACCCAGAAAAAGTTGATACCATACTTTATCAAGGAGGAACATTGTCTTTAACCACAGCACCATGATTTTCAAGGGCTAAACTGTGGTCAGGCTAACAGGATTAGACACTTCACTCCTCTATAACTGGGTATTCCTTTATTGTTTAGAGAGCTTTATCCAATTAATAGAACAGACTAAAAGTAGCACTGTTCAAATTTGACACTGCAACTTAATTGGTATTACTACTTGCTACTGGCACTCATTTTAGTTACAGATCTCCTGACTTAAAATAGAGAATGGAATACAGAGATGAAGGTTGTAATTTTTTTTTTTTTTTTATAGGAAACTGGTAAAATGCAAACTCCACCAAAAACAATTTGCCCATTGCAATCTTCAGTAACCAGGGCCATTAGTCAAACTATTAAGGCCCACACAACACCAAACACAGTCAGGTATCATATTGATTTTCTTACAAATCCTAGGGTGATCTGTCAGAGCCGGTCGGCTTTCATGCAGATTACAGGATTCCCAAGAGTCTTAGTTAGACAGTACAATAATTAAACAAATAAATGAAGTGTCCATTGTGAATTGAATGCCAACTCTATCTGTTTTTGCAGGTCTATGCATGAATATCCATTTTCTAAAAGACTAGCAATACATCTGTGAAAATAAACAAAGTTGTTGATATGTCATTTGTTTTTTTCATTAGAGGATAAGCAACATGAAAAAGCCACACCCAATACTCCAATAGCTGTTCAGCAGTGGCAGGCGGAGGATCAATTCTTTGATTATTGCCCATCATTTGAGGTATCTTGCCCACTACTTTTACTGTGAGAATTTCTTTACTCCTATTAAGACAAATGTCTAAGATGTTTTATGCACACAGGTCATGATCATCACATATTTCCACCAAAAACAACTTACTTAGCATTGACCTTTTTTATGCATACCAAATTAGAGATACACAGTGTGTATCCCTTTTAGCATCTAAACCAACAAGGGACAACAGAGGGATATAATTGTAAAGTACGCTTAATAAATATGTATTGTGGGTGGTGATATTTACTTAAATGTCAATTTTATCTTTTTTCCACAACATAAACCAGGCAATAAATCTTAATAAATATTCTAATCAAAATAAAAATTATAAGTATGGAAGGAGGTGACAAATTTGGAAGACATTGTCTAGAAGGCAAGATGACACCAGATAAAGAACAGAAGATGCCTGAAAATAGTTTTATTTTGTCTGCAGCTGCAGTCTGTTTCCTGGCTTTCCTCAGACAGTTTGCACAACGTTAAGTTTAGTCCTAGACGGTGAAACAGAAAGACACTGTGCTGCAAGCTGGGAAGTGAGACGTTTTAGGAAGCTGCAAAAACAGATTGAACCTACTTTTGGCTAGAGGTGGCACAGGGCCAAGGGTTTTATGCGCTTGATCAATTTTAGAACAATCCTTGTTTCCCTCCTGTCATGATCGATGTAGAATGAAAATTGTGATGCATTTGTAATTTGTAGTAATCCAGTGAAATCAAATTTTGTGCTATTTTCCCGTTCTCTTCCTATAATCATATCTATATATTTGTAAGCTGAGTAGGACAGATTGTTTATAACCATTTGCCATGCATTACTGTTTCAGCTTTTGTTTCAGCTTTCTATTGCATGTTTCAGTTTCCAGATTTGTGCTTGCCCTAGAATCTCACGACTCAGTGCAGACTCAGACCGATCATGAATCTCAGCTGGCATGGACAAATCAAGTCTAGAGTGAGGCAACATTTTAGTGTTCTGCCCCCAGCTTCACAAAATATTCATGGTCACTACTAAGTGAAACCACTACTCACTCATCCTTTTAGTGTCTATTTCAGCTGCAACGTGATGCCTCCGCTAAAGTGGCATCGGTGTGCCTCAGGGGGAATTGAAGAGGGTAAAAACATTTCTAAAAAATCAAATATTGCCTAAATAAAAACTGCAATCATGGGGCACTGTGGTGGCTCAATGTGTAGAGCGTGTATTATTGCTGTGGTGGTGCGCGTTTGTGCCCTTTGCTTGTCATTCCCTCTCTCTCTCCCTCCCATCTTTCCTGTCTATCTCTACTGTCACTGTCAAATAAAGCAGAAAGGACAAAAAATGATCTTTAAAAAAAAGCAATCATTTCTAAACTATTCACAGTTTCACATCAATTCCACGTTTTGTTTTAAAGCAAACACTAAGATGCCAAGGCATTCCACTTTAAATTTTCATAAGCTAAATGCTTGAGTGTGTGTGTGTGTGAGTGTGTGGCTGAGTAGTGCTGAAGACCGAATGAGTCCTGAATCTCAGGAGCTCCACCAATGAGTCTCTTGAACATTGGAGAATTTGGGTCAGCCCTTTCAAAAGCAAGAGAGATGTGGAGTGAGATTGATGTGGTGCAGGGAGCCGGAGGGGATTAGCCGAGCATATTGAGTTGTTATTCTCTGGATTAAGCAGGTGTTATAAAGAATTTCTCACAGATAAAGTTTTAAGACATTTTACTTTCATATTTTCTGACCTGAGTTTGCTCATATGAGTTTCCCATGTTTGTGCTTGTGTGTCATCCCAATACAAGGTGGCATTATTTGTGCAACCTGCTATGCTAAGGACAGCAGTGCATGTAAGGGCATAAAATTCACCTAAAGCAGAGCGCACACAGTCTATAGTGAAACCTTATGTTTTTGTTTATGTGTGTGGGTGCATGTAGGTGTATGCATCTGTCCGTGTGCTATCAAGCTGCAAGCATAAACCCATATATGGAGAAATATATATGGTTATTACTGAGGAGAAGGCAGGAATATGGGGCTACAGGGAGTGAGAATGATGTGGAAATGTGCTAGCCAGACAGCCGGCCGCCTCAGGCAGAGCACAGTTCACACAACACCACAGTCCAATACTGGGACCCGAGCTACAGGAGCAGGACTAAGAAGGACTGGATCGATTTACACAGAAAGATAGAGGGAGAGAGAGAGAGTGACAGAGAGAGGCTTTGAACAACACCATTGACTGCTGTCTCCCCATTAAGTCTTCCACAGACGGACGGGAAAATCTGGGAAAGCAGATTTGGACAAGCGAAGGGGGCTGCTGATGTATCAAGAAATCCACTTTACTGATGGCGCTGAAAAGATAAAAGTGCCCCGCAGCTTATCTTATGTGCCATGTCCATGATTTGTATTTTAGATTTACAGATTGGGGATGTGGAAAGGATGATGCAAAACAGAGATGGTTATGGTGATGATGGGAATAAATAGAGGGATCTAAGATGGAGCCTATGATTCCAATTTATTCTTTCATGAAATTGTAGATGTTGCTAGACCACAGAGAGACGGGTGTTTTATTTGTGTGCATATGCTATATTTACGGTATTACAGCATCTGAAGCATCTGTTTTTTGCAATAAGATATTTTTCATGCTGGTGAAATATGGAGATAAAAGCATATGCATACATATCAACACATCAAAAGAACTACACACAAAAACAATTTCTTTTTCTCCTTTTCTATTAGGCTCTGTAAAGTGAAGTTTAAGTGATAACTACTGATGGTTTGTAAAATAAATAGACAGCTATTATTAAAAAGTTGTATAAAAATGATTTGACAAGTAAGATTTGCTGCCATATATTTTCAAAACAACTGCACTGATGTCCCTGCATCTGTGGCTGATGAAAAAAAAAATCTTATTTGATGCACAAATTTTGTGGCTCAGTTGCTGACATGAGGAGAGAGCATGTGACACAAATGAAGATTTGTATTTTGAGGCTGTAAATGATTTGCTTGGTTTTGTCATATCGATTATGTTAAAACAAGACCTGTACTTTTATGCTGTCATGAATTATCATGGGAGTTTTCACCCATAGTTCAAACCACATATCAATATTAATATTACTATTAAAACCTTTGAGTACAATTCCAACTAAATGCCACATAGGATCAGGTCATTTAGCTAATACAAACCTATACTGAAACCTTAACAAATAAACATTTTTATAGCATGAAGAGAAAGTCACTAGGTACGAAATATAGCATTTGTTGTCAAATTGCCGTACAAATCTGGAAGAAACCCATCTAAAATCTACCAACACATAAAGAGCACAACACAAATATTATTGGACCTAAAATTGTTATTTAACAGAAAATGTTGCTTTTGCTGTAGCAAAGTAATAAAGCAATAGAGTTGCTTCATGTAATCCACAGCTCAGTGTGCACCTTCAACTCGAGTTGTTTTTATTTCTCAGTGGTATGCAGCTCGGAGAGCATTCAGATTAAGTGACTTAATATAAAGTTCTACATTGCCAAAACATGTTTCATCTACGCAGCAGTATAAGATGCACTGTCTTGTCTAATTCGCAATCCTCTCCACTGCAGCTGCGACTGCCCCTGAATTCTTTTGGCTCCATGTTCCCTCCTCAAGAAACCCAGATTATAGGTAAATCCTCTGAGCATTAACAGAACAGCCACAGCTCCTTGCAGCAAAATGCTGATGCACAGCGTGCAAAGGTAAAAACAAATCTGACATGTTGCTGACAGGGCTGAGGTTCATTCAAAATCACATCCATTACACCATATCAATAACCTGCTAAAATTGTAATCAATGTATCCATTGTGCCTCTCAAGATCATTAATTTAATCTGATTACACTCAGCCATTTTTACAAAGTGAATTTTGGATAGCTTTATCATCAAATTCAGTTTTGATCTACAATCTCACAAACAGATAATTTTTTTCTTTTGAAAAGAAAGTTTGAGCAATCCATCCTTTTTTCTAAATTATTTTTGTTCTGATCACTGTTTTTTTTTTTTTTTTTTAACTCTAACAGATTTCCAATTACTTTTCTGATTGCTGTAATATTCTCATCATGGTATTCCACAGCCTTGATTGTCTAAATGAATATTTGGCTTAAATATTTCAGGTTTTGCTGTTTGATGCTATTTGAAAGACTTAATATTTGCTATTGTGCCCTATTATGCTATAGCTTCTACGAGGTTGATACACTTAATCTTTGGATCTGTCAATCAATGTTTACATTACACACTTTTAAACTGTATCACTTCCTTCTTAAATCATCTGTTTCCTTTTAATTTTACTGACTTGATAGTAATCTCAGTCACACAGAAACTGCTTCTTCGAGGACAGAGTAGCTTCTCTGGTTTGAGAAAATGCATTTGACCACTTTAGATGGTGAATTTATCTTCTGCCTTGAAGTCAAGGATTTAGTTTCTGGTTGTTACACATCAGCTAGGATTCAGGTAGGTTTTTGTATTACTGTAGCAGAGAAAAAGAGGCTGCTTAGCTCAGTTGGTTAAGTCTGAATTCAACCCTGAAAAGTTGCAGTATAAATACACAGCCGTGGGAGGCCCAGGCAGCTGACTCACAAGGCAACACTGTTCTTTCAAGATGAAAGAATAACATCTACATCTGAAAAACAAGAGCAGAGAAACAAGCAGCAGTATCACTGGAAAACTGCTCCCCATCCCTCAGTTACATCTGTGACGCATCTAGAGGGCTTTTAGGTGACCGGTAGCGCATCATCTGGCAGCCATATTGGAAGTCCGCAGATGGTCAACAAAAACTGTGAACAGTCAGTCAGCCTGCATGTTTATGAGTTTCAAAAGAACTGAAAGGACATGCTGCTCTTTGGAGATGGGTTTTGTGCTTACTGTGCCCCTCAGTTATGGCCGTGTTTACCGTGTTCACAAGAAGAGTTCAGATGCTAAGTTTAATTATATTTAAATTTTAGCTGTATATCATCTTTCTTAAAATTTTAATCTTTTATTTGAGGAAAATGTTCCCAACGTTCTCATGTGTTTCCTCTGTCACTTGCCTTTGGATTTCCTACCTGCTAGCTAGCTAAATTGTTAGCCTCAGTGCCGGGTTCTAGATGACAAGGCCTTTAGCGTCCATGTTGCCTAGCAACAGTGTTCTCAAGACTATAGCTCACAACTTTACCTCCTGAACGCCAAGTATATCGTACACACTATCACACTAGCAATCTAGACCAAGCTAGCAAGTTCCTAGAAGTCACATGTTAGTTTTTGGCATTTTGAGGTACTGTTTTATACTGCAACTACCAATTACTTTTGGCTTTTTGACTTTCATTAGCCTTTTTATTATTATTTGAGGGTTTAATTCAAGAGGTGTCGTCCTGTTCTGTCTGTTGCAAACTAAAGCCCTTTTGAGACTGTGATTTGGGGCTCTAAATAAACTTGAACTCATTTTTATTTGCTCATGTTCAAGGTTGTCCAAGTCAGATGTTGCAGCAACCCTTTAATTAATCTATTCTCACATATAATACAAACATGCCTGCTACTTTTTTCTGTGAGTTTTCAAGCTGGCTTGCTTGGTTCAGGTTAGGGTTCAGATTGTAGCCTCTGGCGGGTGAGTCTGGGTGAAAATGTACAACTGATGGACATGCATAGAAAATAAAGTTCACAGTCTTTGCACTTAATTTGATAGTGCTGTTTGGTTTCTATTTACTTCGATACTTCCATACTTTGTAGCAGGCAGCTGTCAGTGCGTTGGCATTATAAGAACCATATTCATGCCGTACTTTTTTTTTATTAAATGGCATTACAGATATAAATATGATAATCTTTCAACAAAGTAGCTTGATCTACTATGTCTACGTAATGTTAGTTAACAAAGTTATTTCTCTCTCAGGCGTAGTTTTGCTGTAGCTCATCCTCTTCCAGCTTCATTTAGCTTCTCTAGCACTGTGAATATTCATGAACACAGTCCAATCAGTCCTTGGCAAGAAATAACACATCTCAAAGCAAAATTCTCATTGTATTCCCCTTTCACCAAGATAGAAATTAAAAGCAGAAAATGCACATTAACGAGTCAAAAACTACAATTGTGTATTCAAGCTGGCTTTGGTTGGATAATAGTTCATATACACTTTATTCTTAGTTTGAGTCTGCAGTGAGTTGAACTGGATGTGCCATAACTAGATCAGCCTGTTACTCATCCACATCTTATCTCTTCTCCATGACTCTGACGTGCACATTTCCATCTGCACCATACATCACAATTTGCATATCAAATCATAGGTTTCAAAAACTGGAATGTGCCTGTGCATGTCTCCACTTGCATGGTCCACTTTTTAAATGCTGACGTGGAAGGACTAAATATCAGTGCACACTCATTTTAAAAAGCAGCTTTGTGTATCATTTAGAAAAAAAAAATCATGTCCTCTTTTCCCTTTTACTTCGCTCAGTTTTTCCCTGTCATAGTTTCAATAAGGCAGCTGACTGAGCCTCCCTGCCTCTCACACACATTCCCCAGCCCCTCCTGCTTCATCACGCCTCCCGTTTTCACAACCATCTCCTCTCTTCCCCTTCCTCTTCCCTGTCACTTGCCTCTCAGTCTCATTTACATCTATCACTAGAAATGATGGACTCAAATTTCATCTTTTCCTCAGACATGTCTTTCTGTGATTTGTATTTCTTTTATCGATGTATCTTTTTCTGCATATATTCCTCTGCCTTCAGTCTGCAGCAGCAAAAGACCATCTGCCTGTTTGTCATCTCTCTCTCTCTCTCTTATCTACATCAATGTCCTTTAGTCCCATTTTCTTCAGCCGCTATATCATTCAAAAAAGAACGAAATGCTTGCTTTGACACATTAAAAAAATAAAATAAAATAAAATAAAATCTTGGGAAACAAAATCAAATAAGACTTTTGTCAAACAGAATCTTGCCCAAAAGAAAATCAGAGCAGTAATTAGTGATTTAGTTACAGACTAATTCAATATTCTAATTTGGGGGTGGTGCGGAGTTCCACTTGTGTGATAGATTTGTGGCTGTGGTCTAAAAACCATGTTGTATTTTGTTGATGAGCAAGTAATATTGTGTCTTGCCCCTGCTTTCTTGTCATCGAGGCTGATGCATTTATTTTGCACAATATGTGAAACTTCAGAGGGTTAATGGAAACAGCCCAGTGTTCACTTATTTTGACTTTGCAGAATGCGTGGGTTTTCCCACTGAAAATCCCTTTGAAATATCAGCTGTAGGAGTGTGCTAGGACGCAAACATCTCTGAAAAATATCATCTGTGGGAGCGCTGGGATCTGAAACACAAGTTGCTTTGAGTCCGGGGATGTCTCTTGCACAGCTCACTCTTGTATGAATCCACATGCCCTCGCTGTTACCCCTAACATCTGGTCAGACTGGGATCAAAATACTCTGAAGAGAACATATTTTGATTGCTTTGGAAGATAAATATATAGAAATGATATATCGAAAATAACAAAATGTGGTTTGCTGGCGCTGCTGTGTTTTTCAGTGCACCTCCCTAACCAAATCCTGTCTAATACTTGTGGAAAACAGCAAAGTATTACTGGACCTTGACAGCAGTGCAACAACTAAAATCCTGCCCCTGTCAACCAATATCTACAGGCTTTAATATTGGAAAACGAATTGAGGCGGTCCACATGTCATGAGATTCAGTCCACATCAAAGCACTGATGGAGGAAGTATTTTTTGTTAATGGGTGCAAGCTTTTAGGGCTACCTCCACTGATTGCTTTGCTTGGCCTCCGGCCAAATAAGGTAAAATAAGGGGGTAATGAGTTTTATAGCTCACTGTTAAACCACTGATAAGTGTTAGATTGTATAATGGATTCATTTATCTCCTAGTTAATTACTGCTAAATGCTAAGGAAGTGGTGCAGTCAAGCTGGCCCTCCGGCTTAGTTTATCTGGGCTTTGGTTTTAAAGCCAAATAACTTTGAGGAGCAACACTTTTGTACGCTGTGTTCATAAGACTGACATAACACATAACTATCACATGATGGCTGTCATGAACATTCATGAATATTTATGACTGTTATCATTAAACGTCATTCGTCAATTATGTCCCTTTCCACTCAAAGTTGGCATTGTCTGGGATGTCTTTGTCATGACAAATGTTTATGACTAAGTCATAAGTACCCAGTTTATGACATGCCAAACAATGTCAGCTTTAAATAAACTTTCAACTTCAATTAAAGTGATACAAGTGACCTCTTATGATAATAATCATAAACTGGGCTAATGTCAAGTTGTCATGACAAAGACATCCCAGACGATGTCAACTTTGAGGGGACAGTGACATAACTGACCAACAGTCACAAATATTCATTAATGTTCATGACAACTTTCATGTCAAGCTTCTGGCAGTGTTATGACAGTCTTATGAACACAACTTCAAATAAAGTGCTAATCTTTAAACATTTACCAATGAACCAAACTGGATTTACTCACCTTAATGTCTTATAGGACAAAATTAAAAAAAGGACAAAACAAAATTATAGACACAAACTCACTGTCCAGCAGCAACGACCTATATAAACATGGACCTTATGCATGTTTAAATTTTGATCCGAACACAAAGGTTGATTACGTGAGATTAGAAGTTCCCAGCTGCTTCACAAACTGCTGTTTCACAGGACGACCGCAGCCTGAGCTACGTGACCAAACGGGCAAACCGCAGCACATTTCACAATTCCCCACAGTGCAGAATATGGAGGAAAATTATTAAAGTCAAAGTGACAACTGTGTATCAGTCAGTAACAAATCCAGCCCCAAACAAGGACACCTCAGCTGAAACCCCAAACAAATAAAGAGGGAAATATTTTCCTTTATCAGTGATGACATAGTAAAATAGCCTGCCAAAGGTATACAGACTACTCAAATATTTTAGATCTTAGACAAATCAATAAAAGAATCAATAAAAATCAAAGTTATTACCCTACTTTTTGAAGTGGGGCTGGCAGGGAAGGAGGTGCCGCCGCACCATTTGCACCCTTATTTCCAGCTCTGGTCCTTGAGAGGCCGCTCGTATCTTCCCCAGCTCCTGGCGTGGCTCATTCCTTACACTTTGGGATGCTGGCGAGGGAGGTGGAGCGTATCCTCACATTCGTCCT
>OMLF01026516.1:0-16334 GCA_900302615.1 Holocentrus rufus | reverse complement strand
TAAAGACCCGCCACTCCTCTTGTAATTGAAAGTGCACTCACAAGCAGAGCAGCAAGGATGTATATAAATAAATAAATAAATAAATATATCTTGCTTGAGAGATTCCCCAAGAGAGTGTCTTTGGGGCGTTTCATTTTAAGTTGCTATCTGTCATATGGGCAAACTAATCAGAGAGACAGATGAAAGGTGGGGGCCAGAGGAGGGGTCAGCTACTCAGTGATGGCTTCCTCTGATGGCTGGGTGACCTCTCACCCCCACCAGAGGATCATGGGTAAGGGATAAGCCATGTGTGATGAAACTCACTATGCTAGCTCCTGGGGCTGTGATGATGCGACACAAACTCCTCGCTGGTCTGCATGTATAAATTTGGGGGGATTTTATTGCTACCGAGAAGCTTTTATGCTTTTATTTACACTTAATGAGCACAGGTGAAGATCAGGCCAGTTAGTATTAACACGGGACATATGAACTTTCCATTTGCCTTCAAGGTTGTGATCCAGCTACCCAGTCATACATTTATAATTGGACATGTTGCATACACCAAATTCCTGTGCTCAATGGAGCCTTTCATGGCACACAAATCAGACCAGACGCCTTCTCACACTCTCAGCCACCACCAGACAACAGCTATATTTACTTCTATCATGTTTGAACAAGCCCGTCTTGAAACCAACCACTCTTACGTTTTTGGGTTAGGTGTCCGCATGTGTACAGCAACAAACAACATCAGCCCGGAACAGGAAGTTCAGCGCCACGATCCGCATGCTGTCATAATACCATCTCCACGCTGCTGGTCAAGCGAAGCACCTTATTTATACAGCTACAGCTTTGCAGCACATGAGTTGTAAAAAGTTAAAAGAACTCCCTCACCTCCCACCCAAGGGAATGAAAAGCGGATTTCCCCCCCCTGCCTTTCTTCTCAGTGTGGAAGCCGTATGAAGCGAATGCTCAGTGGAGAGGACATTAGACTGTTTATGGTTTATTAATTGTTTCTGAGGGAGAGGCAGTCCAAGCGTGACCTGCTGTTAACTACCAAATAAAACCTCCACATGTTCAGAACATCTGGGGACTTCTAAGTAAACAATACAGTGAAATATACTTTCAACATTTATAATGTTTTTCTGGCTCAAGCACATGAAAGCAGGAGTCATGTCTGCATCTGCGGCTCTGCAGCTGCTTGGCCTTTTTAGCTCACTTAGTCCAGTCAGCACATGTCCGCTGTCAGGGAGCAGCGCCAAAAACGGCCACTGTGTTCAATTACAGTTCGGTAATTGTGGATGATACCAATTAATCAAATCTAATAATCAGTTTTCACTGACATATGGTTAGCGGGGCTGTCCTGTCAAACGGAGAATAAAAGCAAATACTTTGGAGTATGAATAAGAGTGTTCTTAAGTTAAGAATACATTAAACAAATGTCACAATCAAGATCATCATTACCATAAAAATCATTTCAATGCAAGCTGAGGCTCGCAGACACAAACTAGCATGGTAAACAGTGGTTTCAGATAGATGGTGTGTATGTGTGTGTGTGTGTGTGTGTGAGTGCGTGTGTGGCATAAAACACAGAGGTGGAACTAAAATCTGATGTCATTAAAGTCTGGCAGCGTGTCACATTTATTTACATGATGTAACCTTCCTCTGCCAGGGCCTGTCACTCAGGTTTCCATCTGCTGTGAGTATCAAGCAAAGTCTCACAGACTCTGCATGTGTGTGTGTGTGAACAGTATACGCCGAAGTGCTACAGCAGGCCCCCCAATACCTGACCTCGGTGATGGCCTAAAGCTGTCAGCTCTTTCCTGTGGGAAGAGGAGGACAGCGACACAACTGATTATCTGTTCCACTCACCCACAAATACTACTGACAACACCTCACTGCCAAGAGAAAGTGGTCCAAGTTTGATAGAAGTGAATATGTTTGTGTGTGTATGTGTGTGTGAGAGAGACCGAGAGAGATAGATAGCGAGTGCGGGTGGGAGTTACTACTCTCCAGACTCTTATGCAGCATGTTTCTGCTCAAGAAACAGCATCCAGCCATCCATTAACGCCACTGAATTAATGAGGGCAAGCGGTGCATTTTCTATTCTATTCGCAACGTCTCACTCCGGCTCGGTTGTTTGGATTTATGGAAAACTAAGGTTTGTTAACGGTATATTGTCTTTGATGTGGTAAATATATTAAGGCTCTCCGTGCAGGTTGTAGTTTCACTCTCTGCCCGAAAAAAAGGGAAAAAAAATACTAAACATTTCCATCAGACTGATTTATTATTTCAAAGGATAGAGCTCCCTTTTTTCAATTGGGAACAACTTGAGTCCAGAGGCATTTATGAATTGATTGAGACTTCATCTGTCTGAGCTTTGATGTTTTTCTCGTTCTTTTTGTTCTCTGTATTATTCTTTCATCCACCCCCAAACCCCCCCTCCCCTTTTTATACCCTCAGCGTTAAATGGGTCTATGAATGGGCTTCTTCATTGAGAACACCTGTGCGGCAGTTAAAATAAGCAGGCCTATCTGATACTTCTACCATCCCCTGTCCATCTTTGAGCTTCTTCTGTTCCAATATAATCAAACAGGAAGGCACATGCTTCCTGCCGTTGGTCCATATGGATTGGAAGGCAATCAATACACACGCACAGCCCTGCTGAAACTTTGCCTTTCCCTTCTCTTTCCCTCTCTTTTTCCTTGCTCTCTCTCTCTCTCTTTAATTCTATGTCATTGTGGGTATGTCCCTGCAAAAGTGTGAGCTCACTTTAAAAAAAAAAAAAGGTCTCACAAAGTTTTTCTAGAGCTTTGAGCTTTCCCTTGATCTGGATACAAAGCGCTGCGGTTCATGTTGGTTCACGTTCGGCCCCCGTTGCAGCTCAAAGAGCTAATTGTGTGCAGCGGAATCACAGTGTGACACGACGACTGACTAATGCATTAGCCATCGCGTTTGATAGAGCAGTCGCCACGCCGTCTGTACGCCTGGAGACGCGCGCATACACACACTCATGCCAAAAGCCTGGCACCGCTCGCAACACACCTTGCCCCTTGTGATGTAGCTATGGAAGTCTTGTCATGGCTGCTCGCTTGTTTTGATGGTGGTCGGTGTCACGGCTGGTTCACATGTTGTTTTGATCCCTACTGTCAGAGACCAGTGAGCTCACACAGACACAGCTGGCTAGGGTGGAGCTGCTAGGGGTACATAGGGAGTTGAAGGACATGGATCCCTGCCAACACATTTCATACATAGCGCATATCTTACAAGTGCAGCTGAGAATTAGAGATAGGGGGCCCTCGCCCCAACACTGCCCACCCCACCATCTGCCCGCCTGGGGCAGGGGGCTCTGTGGCTTAGCTTCCATATTACCAGAGCCTGACCAACCAGCCCCCTCCCTCCCCCCATCTCCTCTCCTGTCCTCTTCTCTCCTCTCCTTTCCTCCCCTCTCTCCTGGAGGCAATCACTTACTGTTTTAATGACAGGAGTGTGTTAGTGTGAAACTGGCTATATTTCTCCTGAATGTCAGGGTAAATGAGAGATTACCGGCCTTTTAACCACGGTGAAGAGGGGGGGCATTATTTTCCTCACGCCGTCTAATTTGGTCTCAGCTCTGCATGGGACTGCAGGGCCAGCAAAGGTTAGGGCTAACCAAAGGTGTGTGTGTGTGTGTATGTGTCAATGTGTGCCGTTGTGTCTCCCAGCAGAGGTTACCGGTCTCTGAGTGGATATAATTAGAAACTTCCGTGTGGCTTTTACAAAAATACTCCGCTTCCCCTTGCTTGTTTTCCTTTCACAATTTATCTCTGCTCTCTTGTGACACAATCAGGGAGTTCACTGCCGCGTCCATCGGAGTATTTCAGCTTGCCCCGTGTTTCTCAGCTGGTATAAAATCTCACATCCTGCCCCTTGTCAGCCAAATAAAACATCAGGATGGGATGAAACACATGGAGAGGAATCCCTAGAATCAGCACACATGAAGTTACACAGAACCTTTATTCCTCTTAGGAATGGAGGTTGGCTGAAATGTTTGGATGACTGACATACAGCAGATATGAAACCAGTGCTTATCTAAGTGACAAAACATGCATGGTGAAATGACAGTCTTGCTTAACTTAGATGTACAACAAGGAAAGTGATATATTATTAAATGACTGGTGGAGCATATTACCATAGCTCTCTTTACTTGAAATAAGTAAAGTAATGCCTTTTTCTCTGTTTAAATGCCTGAAGTTTAGATGCAGTTTAGTCTATTAGATGCAGTTTAGTCTATTCTATACACATCCTCATTGCAATCTGTAATACGAAGGTCCATTAGGCCATTCGTGCTGACATGAAAGCCCCTATAGGTTCAGAGCTGTCAGTTATTACTAGAGAGCTATTGGGAGATAACAATCAGAGAGAGTCCTCTTGTGCCTTTCATCCTCCTACAGTCTGCTATAAATAATAGCAGGTTACTAAGGATAGGCTGACTGACTCACACACCGTCTTCATGCTGCCACTGGCCTGCTCCTTCTCCTATGTCATCAAGGGCTTACCACACAGATACACACACACACACACATACACATACACACGGGTTCATGCACACATCTCCATATTGTGTGAGCCCTGATCACAAGATCCAGATCAACAACTAGCTCATAACACCAGCCTCGGCTGATGTAAAAGATCCCCACAGATCCATACACAGATTTAAAAAAAAAAAAAAAAAAGGATGTTTTCTCTCCTCTCTTCAGCTAAGTGGTATTGTGACTTAATACAGCTAATTAAACCTTTTAATCAAGGATAGCATGGTATTGATCTCTATTTGTGCTAGGGGGTTAGAGTGTTAACTATAGCACTCTGATTATTCCTGCTCCACTAGAGCTGTCACTCATCCTCCCCATGATCCCATCAACTCTCCCTCCCGCTGCTGAGGAGAGGACCAGTAAAAACAATGAGTTGAAGTCATCCCCGACTTATAATTAATCTCTTGTCGACTTCTATTGACACGTCCACTCTTTGATTAAATAATTACCTAAGCGCTATAAGCCTCGGTGATTGAGTCATAATCCTGAATAAGCTGTAACCAGCGATGGTCACCTCCTTCGCCACGATTAGCTCATCGTTTCATTGGCCGCCAGAGCAGGCTCCCCCACCTCCCATCCCCCCCCATCTGTTATGCTCTGATTCTGGGGATGCAGTTTTGGGTTTTGCTGTTTTGAGGCCTGGTAACAGGTTCCTCCTTGACTCCCAGTACTTTTAAACTCACAGACACATACCATGCAGACACATAGGCATGTGTGCAGGTAGACACACGCACACACACACAGACACATATGCCTACGTATGCAAATACATTCACACGCATGTCTGCACATTCCGGCAAGCTGACTGTCTTGCATTATACGACCGCCCCTACCCAAGCACACACACACACACACACACACACACACCTCCCTTCACACATGCTCTCACAAACACATGCATATCCACACACCTGCCCACCCACTACTCCCACACCTCACACATAAACAGCCTGGCATCTGTCACAGGGGGTCACACATACACCCACAGGCACACACGCATGCACACACACAAACACAAATACACCCAGGCACACACAAACACAGTCATGTTGTCTGCACTGAGCGTACCCTTTTGACCCCTTGACAGGTACACGGTGGATCTCAAAGTGAGAGGAGAAGCTTAGAGCAGGTCTACAAGTCAGAGATGTGCCCTCTCCATAGGTAGCTGTCTAACTCCTCAGGGCTCCAGGGGATGGCTGCACCTCTCCCAGGAAGCCATAACTCTCCTCTCAGGAAGTGAGGTGTGTCTGGAGTGCTATCTACATCTGTCTGCTAGGGAAGCAGGAGGACAAGAGGTCAGACAAGAATGGGACCACTTATATCATGTATTATGTATGACGAGTGGCATGCGTTTGAATATTTACATGTGTCTGAAGGTGATGCAAATAGAGAGGAAAAAAGAGGAAGTTGAGAGAACTGCCTCCTTTGTCAACAAAGACTCTCGGTAAACAGTTAGGCATGATGCAATTCCAGAGCTGAACCAGAAACACGCACAGTGCACATCATCTATTGATCAGAGCATGACCTGCATATTTTAAGCTTTTCAGAGTGAGCGTGTTGTTATAAATTGATGATAAAGACCCCCTTGACTATTCAGTTTATTATGATCTGAAAAAGTGATTTCTTGCTCACAGAGACCGGATAAACACCCAGGTTTTCTGAAAGCATCCACACGTTTTATCACAATGGGTTGTTAGAGTGATTTTCAATTTTATCATATCCTTTAACAACAGCTGTGACCTTCAGATGCGATCACTGATTCCAACATTTTTACCTTCTTACCTATTCCTGATGGCCTCCACATATTCCCTCTGGTGCAAGCTATGTTGAACGACCCCTGAAACAACACGTCTGAAGAATATAAATGATCATCTCTCACAAAGCCAAGTTAAAAGCTTTGGGGGTGATCCTTGTGAACTCTTAGAACACTCCCAGGCATATAATTAAAAGGTAGTTTCTAATTTCTATGAGAGTAAATTAGCGCTTCAGCTTCATTGTTAAATCATGGCTGGTGGCACATAGCCTGGGGAGATGGATTGAATGGATCAGGGAGGGTTGGACAGTCACTGGATAATTTTGACAATGGGGTTCGGGGGTATCATCCATCACTCAAGAGCTTACATGAAAGTTTTGACAGGTAGAGGTCATGGCAATGTGGCAGGAGCCAACAGAGATGGATGCCTTTAATTTGGGTAATGAAGAGTTAACCATCTTGGGAGAGCAAGAGGAGCGTTAAATGGGAGAGCCATCCGCCATTAAAAGAAAGTCTTATTTAATTCCTCCAACCCTAATGAAAGACATCGGAACACAATCCTTGATTGACAATGAGGCCCCAGCTGTAATTCCCTGCAGACAGTTCACTTAAGTTCCCTCCCTTGTTAATCTCAAATATAATGAATTGCAAAACTAAGGTTAAACGTGGCAGCGTGAATTCATTATCACTAATATATTAGACCGTAAGATGATTTACAGTGCGGTCTCTCTCTTATTTTCATTAACAGTGAATGGCTTTGATTTAGTCGAGATTCTGCTGGCCTGTTCATCCTCACCATCAATCTCATTGGCTTGGTCATTGTCCTCTTTTATATCTGACCCCTTCACTCTAGAATGGAGCAAAGAATGAAAATATGTAGGAGCAGACAACCTGATGAAAAAATTATTATTCTGCTTTTTAGCGTGAGTACAAGACCTCTCTTTATCGCTTCCTCAGAAATTATATTCATCCTGAGCTGTCATTCAACTTCATCCTTGACCCTGTTCTTATTGTTGCAAGCTTAATGGTAGTGCCTTTGCCAAGATAACAGTTAATGCTCCTCTGTCTACCAGCAAAGGCCTGCAAAGACCATCTCACGCTAAACACCAGGGACCCTATCTGCACACTGAGGTGATAGTTATATGGACATTCAAAATGCATGTACATCCTCTCCTATCTTTCATTAACGAAAAGAAAGGTATCTAAAATGCATGTTTCTTCCAGGGGTATAATTCTAATACATATAATTTGGAGTGGTAGTCTACATGGTACAACAATAGTTACACATGGTAACTGTGGTTCCATGACCACAGGTGCAGCCCTCTGTCCACTCATTTAATTGCCTCAGAACAATAAAATTTTCATGCATGTACTTAACCAGCCACAATGAGTCTACTCAATCCACATGGCTTCATGGCCTAAATAAGGCAAACTTACCTGTGCTCTGCATCCACTAACTCTTCAGCAAATTCTTGAGTTACAGGTGAGTGGTTATCACTCAACTGGAGTTACCATGCATAACTATGGTTCTATTTCACACAGGCTTTGCTGGGCTGCTGCAACATGATTTTGTCAACAACTTGGCACACCTGATAGACTAGATTGCCATTGTGTACACTTGTGAGTCAGTCAGGGTCAGTGCCCCTCTTGTCCACTGCCAGAGTAAAGGGAACTAAACCCATGCTGTATTCCGTGAGTGCTTATCATGCAGGTGTAACAGCATGACCAGCTCAATGACAAGTCTCCTTTTTTTGCCAGACACCATCACTCTAAGTCCTTCTTCAACCAGATTCTGTGTCCCTGAAGAGAGCACAGACCAAGAAACAGACCCAGGCCTATTCAATAAATAGAATATGATTAATGGACACTGCTATATGCAACCCTCCACTAATACATAAGTTTGTGATGTTCCTTCAAAAACAAACAAACAAACAAAAAACAGTTTGAGAGCTTTAATATGGACTTATGAGCCACTCACCACACACAGACAACCACTGTATATGTCTCAGTATGGCTATGTGCTTCATATAGCACCCCAATATGTGCACAAATGATGGCATCTCTCCTCTCTTTCTCCAGCATGGGGAGGAGGATCTAAAAGAGCTACTGATGTTACTAGGTGTAAAGAACATGCAAAGGAAGTGTAGTGCACCCCAAATACCCTATCCTTAACATCCCTTTCTCTATACCATTTTTGGTATAGATAGAAACCCAGCCATTTTGCTTTATAATGGTGAAATGGTGAATTGTGCTCATGCACCCTGGATTGTCTGTACCAAATCTACAGACAACCCTGTGTGCATCAGTCTATCACATTCAGGACTCAAACTTGATGCCTTGTCTGGGCCAACATGACGGTCCAGGCTCTGCTTAATGTCGCCTGTCACGGACATCCACATAACACCAGAGTGAGCTGCTGTGGAGAGGGTGACCAAGAGATGGTGGCTTTCATTGCAGTCTGGCCAGCCATTCTGAGAAAGCAGCAGGGTTTTCCCCATGGTCCTCAGACAAGGTGGCACTTTGCTGTCATCCACTGATGATGAAAGCTGTTTTTTCCCTGTAGGAGAGAACTAGACTTAACAATCAGAACTGTTTGGCTGATGGACACCATTTGTGTCTCTCTTTTTTCAATGGCATCACACAACTCAGGCTGTGCAGTGAAGGTGAAACCTCAGTGGGATCTCACCAAATCAGCACTCAAGCCTGTGTGTCACACCCTGTCATGACCTATAATGGTAGCAATGCCCTTGATGGTGTTGACTACTTGTCTTGCCCTTCAGAATGCTGTCAATCTCGTCAACTGAAAGGGAAGTGTTGTACATCAGCAGCCATGACAGGTGCACGTCTACCAGCTCCAGGTTGTTGGCCACTGTTACTTACAGAGGAGGAGGTAGAAGCCACAGGTTGCTCTTGTGACCATGGAGAAATCTTGCCGCACTGATGAACGAGCCAGAACAACTGAAGAATATGACGCTGTCTGGGCGAAGACAGACAAGAGAGCATTATTGTCGCCATCATCTGCAGAGGGCAAGGAGTCGTCTTTTTCTGGCAGGAATGGGAGGGCAACCAAGACCAAGGTCATGGCAGAAATGCTGGACATGGGAGGTCCATCAGTGCCTTCAGTGGTGCACTTGTCACGTTCCAGCTGCAGCTCTGAGAGATGGTCAAAGTGTCTCTAAAAGTCTCTGTGCCTCAATTATGCTTGGCACCAAGGCACTCAAAGCAGTGCTTGTGGGAATCCATGATGATGATCAGAAAGGTCCACGTTGGGCATTATTTAGCTAGTGATGTTTCAAATAAAGCCATCCTTTGCTATTTTGTCATCTCAGTTGCTGAGAAGATGTGGATGAAGAGCTGATGTAATCATACCTTCTATAGGCAAGAAGCCATAGGGCTGAGGAGGCGCATTCTGATTGGCTGAGAACTTGCATGCAAATTGCAGTGCACTAAGGCGCTGAAATTTGCAGTGAGTGGTGGAGCCAACAGAACCCGGTCACAGGGCAGTGAATATGTGAAACAGAACTTTATTCATTCTTTGGCTTGGACAACTTTCCCTGTCTTTTCGTAATAACTAGTGCAGTGCCCATTCAAAATGTGCCTGTCAGAAGGGGCTGATTGCTTGGCCTGCAGAATTGCTACTTGCAGCTTTCTTGAAAGCTGCTCATCTAAACAATTTCAAACTTGACAAATCCTTTCCAGGCTATAGTGTGCATTGGTCAGTGTCATTCGTTACTGCTAGAGTTCGCTGATCCACTCCGATAACGTTCGTCTGTGTCAGATGACCGGTTGTCGAAAAAAATCGAAGGACAGACAGACAGATTCCTCCGTTAATAGTTAGATGCTTGGAGGAATGTCACTCATAAGTCAGTCTATTAAAAATATACACCAGCAAGCAAAGCAACGTATAACAATTGATTAATGAAAAATTGTATATAGGAATTGCTGATTGCTTGATGTACCACCACTTGCTGTCTGAATGTTTGTGTATTTGTACATGTGCATGCATGTGTGTGGGTGCACGCTACTGTGTGTTCTGTACATGCACTTGTTATTCATAAATGTGACAAATTGTAATAGTGCACTAAGTAGGAGCTACAGTGGCTATGGTGAGTGACAGAAGGGTTATGTGCTCCTAATGACAGGGTTTTAACGCTACGACTACTGCTAATTGGGGTGATGTGTCCATCCCATGTCCCCCCAAGACATTTCTAGCTACCAGGGATTAGACATGATTAAGGTACTGGTCTTCCAAGTGCTTTAGGACCTTTCACAGTATTTATCCTCAATGGTGAGATTACCCCAATGATGGACAGATAGAGATCACAAGGGTCACCATATATCTAGACAGTTAGTTTGAAGCCTATTATGGGCACCTTCTCTGGTGTGGTTTTGGAAGTTACATATACCACCAGCCGTTATATGAGACAGTGCGCTATGCTGAAGACAGAGAGCCGATGTAATATTTATGCATGCAGCTTGTTATATAAAAGTAGTTCAAAAATAATGCCTCAGGATATTTTTTACATTTTTGTGCAAACGTGTTAAAAGAAAAAGGGAGGTGCAGCTCTAACACAAAACACAATTAGAGAGCACAAAATCATTATGTTCTGTTGGCAAACAATTTATTCTACTATACTGTATATACTATTCCAGTATCATACTAAGTACGCTGTTATGGATCTTCCCAGTTAATAAGGCACTAATTATGTATTGCTTCCTCTACAGGTGTGTCTGGAATACAATAGCCTACATTTTTTTGTGTTGTCCACAATTCACCACAAATACAATACTCCATGATAAAGATTATAGCTTTTAGGGGAATAAAAACTCCTCATGAGCCAACTGAGGAGACTTTTTCCACCAAAGTGTCACCAACCAGAATTACTTCATTGTAAAGAGTCATGTACTGAACTCAGTAAATGAAGAAACATGTAATGTGGGTATTTATCAAATACAGATGTTTACTGATACTTTTCACCAGGAGAGCCCTGAGCACCGACTACATGCCTCATGGGTCATTACACCATTAAACACAGCAATGGTCACACTGAACACATTTACAAGGAAAACACATTCACATTTGAACTGTTTCCCTTAGACAGGGTTTGAAATGATCAAAAGTGCTGAGCCTGACTCTCTTTTCTCCTTGTTAGCCAATGTCTGCTCCAGAGGAACCTCTCATGTGTTTTCATTTGTGAAGAGGGCTGAGAATTTAAAGGGAGCAGGAAACTCTACCTTGTTAAAATGAATTGTCATGTATGCTTGACAGACACTTATAATGAGATTAGTGTAGGGAGGTATCAAAGAGGAAATGTCGGAAATAAGAGAAGAGCTAATCCGCTCGCACTTTTATAACTAAATTCATTCTTTCCCTGGCTTTTCGAAACTTTGCATTCCTTTTTATTATCTGAATTGTCTTGCAGCTCTCATCTTGTAATCCTAAGCTCTTCTACTGACACTGAAACGCAATCTAAAAAGACCCCATGGGACTGGATGAATAAATGTGAGATCTTACGTTAACTATATCACAATCTGATTATATGATAAGTGTAAGGCCTGTCTTAATTCTTAAGAAAAGGCAAAGTTAATCATTTCCAAACATGAACATAACCATCGTCTGATCACTTGATGATATACAATCAAGGATATATAACTGTGACTATTAACACATATCTACAGTATGTAACACTTTACTTGAGGCACTGTTTGCATCTGTGGTTCCAAAACTTAGAAACTTCACAGCCAGACATATTCACCCTGTGAACACGTTATTATAGATACTAAACAAAGTCTGACAAAAGCACCGAGCTTGACCACACTTGAGTTAGTACTGTGATCTGCTGCACTCATTACCAAACTGTCTATTATTGATTTCTAGATAGTTGTTAAACACTCTCCCGTGCACACAGCTTAGCCTTCCCATATCCGCAAGTCTCCTCCAATGACCTTTACTGTTAAAGCAGAGATAGCTCTCAGACCATACAGAGGGATGTGGAGGATTTGCAAAAGAGGACATTTATGAAAATCTTTCTTGAAGCCTGTCTATGAAATCCTTAAGAGACATGAAGGAAAGGGCAGTGAGTTGCTATATGGGGAGGACATATTGAGGCTCTGATATGGATGGAATGCTGGGGAAAATACCAGTCTATATGTGCATATGTAATGTGAAGTAAAAAAGAAGTGAATGGACTCCATTGAAGTTTCCTCTTTTTTTGTTGTGCCATTGGTCTTTTCATAGATGTACTCAGTGCACAAATACCTTTGAGGAAAAGTTTACATGTTTGCATGTGAAGGTTGATATTGAAATGACCTTCTGCACAGAATTGTGTTGACATTTAACAGAGTTCAAACATACATACAAGACAATATACAATTTGTAATGCTTGTGTTTGCTTATTTTGATGTCACAATGAATGAGTGAATGTGATTTGATAGTCGTATATGGAAAATAGGCCAAAGGCTATTGTATCTGATTTTGAATAGTGTACGAGATCCCCGGAGTTGGCCTCATGACTGGGCAAGATGTATATGTTTATTCTAGTCCACATGATTATGATTACATTTATGTTTACAATGTCACATAATATTTACTTTGGGTGCTGTACAACTGTGCAGGGAAAATGTTCCTTTTCATCTTGTTCTATTTAAACCTACTTCTGAAAAACCAGCAAGTCCTTTTGACAGAACAAAGCTGTTGTAGGTATATTAATTAATTTCACTTCCGTTTTTGGTGGTCATGTGTCATTGTCTGTGGTTTGAGGGATTGATTCTTTTTCCCTCCCACTACATTGATGAAACACCTCCTGGGAGCACCCCAGGGAATCCATCTTGCGCTGATAACTTTGAGCTATCTTATCTGGTCACTGTTCAAACAAGAGTGAATGCTCAGATTTGCTTCCAGGTGTTTGTCTCTCTATGGGTCCATTATTTCTTGTTTTTGTTCTCAAGGTTAAAGCCCGCTGCACACAGTCGATTGTCATAGTGGTGTTTTGTTCAACCATGTCTTAGCTTGTGATAAAGTCTCTGCAGTTGACATACAGTAAGGTCATCCTTACATTATTATGTCTGTTGAAAAAGTAAATTGCAAATCATGACTGACCAGCTAACATGTAGTATCCTGGACTCTATTATTGAGACAAGTTCATGCATTAGTTTGTATAATATACAATGCATGATATTGTTTAGCTTCTACTACAACTAATGCACAACTCAAAATCAGCAGTGTTTCAATGCATGTTATGTGTGCTTCCTTTTTGACATTTTTTTTTAATTTCAAGAAGAAGAAAAAAAAGGAATTCTTCTATTTACTATTTGTGGATTGTACTACTCTACCTTCCCTTTCAATTGCCCCTCAGGGACAAATAAAGTTATTTGAATTGAATTGAATTATAAATGTCAACAATAAAAACGTCTTTTTGAGCTTCTTTTTACAATGCATTTTATGATATACCACTGCATGCCGGGTTACAACTGCCTATGCGCAATTCTTTATGATATTACTTAAAGCATTAAATGAACCATAATATTAATATGACATGACAAGAAGCCATCAAGAACAGACAAAACATGCATTTGCTGACATGCTGCCGTCTTGCATTCATCCCAATAGAAAACATAAACCTTAACTTTAATTCTAGATGATCTGGTAAGCATACCCACTAATTATAAAAAATTGAGGACCTAACACAGTGCTGCCTGAGATTTCCCCGAAGGGCATGGATTCTCGATTTGTCATGCGGCTTTGAACTGTCACTATTCCACTGGTGGTGCAAAGATCATAAACCAGTAAAACTTCAGAGCACAGGATACGACTGAGGGTGACTAAGCACACTGGAGGCCCCTCACTAGTCTCTACACAGACTGGCCTGTAGTCAACACTATCTTATCTTGTGAGGGGGCAAGTCTGGGCTGGCCAGCAGGGAAGCAGAGCTGCATGGCTTCACTGGGAACAGTCCCCTGCTTCTGAGAATTCAACTGCTGGAGTGAAATGTGATAAACAAATCTGTTTCTTTAAGACTTATGCTTCTTATCCTGGCTTTATGATTGACAGTGTGACGATTGATGGACCAGTCTACCATTTCGCCACTAAATAAGGGCTGTATTCCTAATTTGTATTCTTATGGCAATGGTATATTTTGTTGATTTATCTGGTGTTAACATGGCAATAAGTATTAATATTTTGCATAAATCACAATACTCATGTAGTCCTCCTGCAAATGAAACTTTCCCATGCTCTTTCCATATTCTCCTCCAGTGTGAGAGCAAGACCTGACCTGCAGCCATACAATCCATCAGTATTAGTCCTACACAGTCTCCAGACTAAACACATTCTCATTACAGTGGCTGTGAGCGCCTGGAGGGCTCTTCCTCCACACAAGTTTATTAGCACAAGGCGTAGTGTACAATACAAAACTAGGTGCACTGGACTCATACAGTAAACACAGTTCCAATGCTTCTGGTCTATAATTAAAGGATTTAAATGGGCAGAGCTTACGGGGAATGACATGGCAATATGATTAGTGTAGAACATACTGTACTGTGTAAGCCAGCGTTGCTCTAAGATGATGTCATCTCCTCCAGGCCCCTGTGGATTCCCCGTGGTTAGTAGGGCAGTGTCTGCGCTGCGGAGAGAGAGAGGTTAGGAACTCAGACAGGAAACTCCATGTTTTCTTACAGAATTCCAACAGTCGTCACCTGGATCAGAGACTAGCTATGGGTAGCCCACTACTGTAAAACCAAATTCTCACAGTCCGTGCTTGCAAGTGCAAAAGCTGACCTCAATCACTAGGTATTCAGTTACAAATTTGCTTGCGCCCTGCACCCATACCTCACTAGCTAGAGCTCACATACTTAACAAGCTGAAGTATGGAAAGTCTTTTTTGGTTTTCTTTGGTGCTCACTGGTGAAAATGCTGGATTTGGTTCTGCCGTGAGAAACATATATCATTGTTGCTACACGCAAAAGCACGGCTCAGTCACGCTCTTTCTTCCAGCGGTTTCTGCATAACAACTCAATCTACCATATGTTATATTTAGCTAAAAACTAATTACAACATAATGACTGAAATTAGGGCACTCTAATTTAAAGGGTTACTCATTTGGAATGTTGCGCATTTGACAGTCCATAATTCAGTGCAACCCAATGCATGTATGGACTGAATGCAGAGTAACGTTGGCCCTTGTAAATAAGTTGAGTGTTGTTGCAAGGACAAGTGCGCACAGGATGCCGGCAGCTTTGGCCTCTGATTGTTTGTGTGTCCCTGTGACAAACATTCCAGCACAGTGCTCCAACGTCAGCTGTTAACATTCACGACAAGACACTCCAGTCTCAAGTATCTGCTAAGCATCGGACCTTGAGAGACAGAGGCCACATCAAGGAGGTCAACAAAGAACCTGACACCCTGGAGATACATTTGCATTGAGTCGAGAATGTAAAGCAACAACGGGCCCAAAAAAAAAATGGCCTTGGGGGGCACCAAACACTTAAGTGGTAAAACAACAACCTCCAAACTGCTGCGAGATCCTCCTCATTGTCAAAGCTTCTCTTATCTTGAGAGGGAGGAAGATTGTGTGCTCCTTGAGTAATGAGACCATTGCGAGAGGCGGTGGCAGTGAAACGAATGGTGGGCAGCTGGCATAGGTTGTTTTAGTATCATCTCACCACTTCAGACGGCTAAATGGGTCTAGGTAACTGGCAAAGAGCGAACAAACTATAAATCTTTGTATCGCAAGCTGGATATCAAGTTTCACCTCCAGCCTCAGCTGTGGATTGAAAAGACTGCAAGCCTGTATGGAAAGAGACAAGGGTGGGTGGCTTACCTAATACTACTTGCAAACTGCTGAAACTGGCAACACAAATTCTATGCATGCTTGCATAGCACCAGATTACCATTAAGTGACTCCACTATATGGGCTAGAAAAACACCGATTCACTGCACTGCAATAAACATTGTAACCTGAGCACATAGGATATTCAAGAATGTGTCTGTCAAGTGAAAAGTTAATTTGCGTTTTTATGTGTTACCAAAACAACTC